>PVJA010003597.1:0-93422 GCA_004027025.1 Myocastor coypus
TAGATGTGAATTTCACAGGGGATCCATAACAATACAGATGGTACTCCCAGCATGGAAACTTGGTAAGCATACATTATCTCAGCAATGCAGTGTAGGGATCCACTGGTCTCTCAGTGCAATCTGTCGTACCTGGGGAGAAAAGGTGGCAGGCATGAGGAAAAGATAGACAAGAAGACCAAAAGGCAGGTTAGGCGGTGGCTTGTCTGCCTGGTTGGTGAGACGACCCACAGGACACCAGTATGGTTGTTCATTTACACCTTTGCAAAGTTAGCAACAGGTGACTCAAGGTTGCCCAGGGACAAAGAGCTGACATTACTCAGTCAGAATGCCTATCTCAGGGCTGAGGTAAGGCACTAAGGCCTAGTTCTGCTTTCATACATTTCTCCAATCTTCCAACTTCCATGCTCCCAAAAAATACAGTAATAGTATAATACAGTCTAATTAATTAGAGGTGCTGAGTTTCAAGTATCGTAAATATTTTATTGTAATTTGCTTCATTCTGTTCATATCATTTCTCATAGTTGCTGAACTGTAGCAGTCAGATCTTACTACCTGAGACAGATCACAGCAGGGCAAACCTCCATGCCTGGGGCTCTGATGCTATCCCAGATACCTGAAAACATTTGTCTTGTGCTAAGATTAATGAGTGAGGAGTCAAATGAATGAGGTGTCTGTTCTTAAGAAGCTTACACTATAGTGAAGAATGGCAGGAAGCAAATCAATGAACCACAAATTTAGAAAAAAAAAAAAAAAATAGAGACTGGGATAAAGGACTTTGCTTGGAGAAGTCAAGGAACACCTCGTGAAGAAAGTGGTCATTTGTTCACGTATCCATGAGCACACTGACAATTCTCAGCAAAGAATCGGTGACACAGAAGCCGATGCAAAGATGCTAATGTTTGATGTGGGAGATAGCTCAGTGGCATAAGCACCTGCCTGACAACACCAAGTCCTGAGTTCAATCCCCGGTGTAAAAAAAAAAAAAGTGGATGTTAACCTCATTGCTGATGGCATTTTCAATTATATTGGACTCTACTCCCTTGTGTGAATTTGTCTTTGTTTCTCCTTTATTCTCAAAATAAAAATAAGAGGAAAAAGCAAAGAAGTATGAGGAATAAGACAGGAAAGGAGGGGTTATTTATGGTTCATTTATCTTCAAAGATATTTTATGAGTAGAAAATATTGAAGTAAAAAAAGTTAAAAGTCAACAGCAGCAATATGCTCTATAATTATACTTTTTCTTCCTTTATATATGCACCCATCTGTCAGGAAAACACAGGTGTCATCATAAGCTAAAAGTGATTATATAGTAGTTTTTAAAAAAAATATGGAGCCGGTGAGATAGCTCAGCAGTCTAGAGCACCTGCTTAGGCAAGTCTAGGCAGCCACAGGGACTGCAGTTCGATATTTGGCACCACATGCTGCACCAATCCCACACCCAGGGCAGGTTGAGCCAGCCATGACATAAATAAACTTTAAAAAAGAAGAAGAAGAAAACATTTCAAAAAACCTTTAAAAATGTTTAAACACTAAAAAAAAATATATGTATTTGGTACAGGGTCTCACTATGAAGCTGTTACTCAAAGTGATCGTTCAGTTTCAGCCTCCCCAGTGCTGGGATTACAGGTGTGCGCCCCCACACCCGGCATACCTGGGATTGAGCCCAACTTCTTGTGCTTACCAAGCAAGCGCTAAGACCGCTGAGCTGTCCCCCTGCCTTGTTAGTGAGCTCTTGCTTTTCAAAAGCAATCATACAAATTTGGTATTTTGGACTTGAAGGAAAGTCAGCCAGACCCAACTTTTCTCACACACATACATTTTAGGATGTTGCCTGTAAATATTATGCTTCTCATGCTTATCACTTGACCATTTTGGCAGTTAACTTGTCTTTAATTGATTTGTGGATTATCTCCCGAAAGTTGCTATGGTAAAACAGTGGAACAGCAAAGTTTGTTTGGATAGAGTCACAAAATAGATGGACTCAGAGGAGAGGTCTAACCCTGTAGCATATCCTTCGTTTGTAGGACGTTTTCTTTCCACAGAATAGCACTGTTTAGATAGAGAATGAAAAATTAGCTGAATTTGACCAGAGTTCTCATCCACGGGAAAGATTTATGTCCTGTTTAGGAATCAAATTAATTGGATGACGTAGATACATTCTCTAGTGAGAGGGGGTTGCTTTAAGATAGGGGAAAACATAAAGCCAGCCAGATAGCTCAGCCAATTAAAGCTCCGATTAGATGCAGGGACCTGAGTTTGACTGCTGCATGCAGTGCTGGCCCCGCCCTCGGGGTGTGCTGTGATGGCCACTGACCCTGGTCATGGTGGTGTGTGCCTGTAATCCCAGCACTTGGGAGGCTGAAGAGTCAGATCTGTGTAGTGAGACCCAAAGGGAAAGACATAATAACAATAACAACCAAAGAACCTTCTGCCATCTTCAGGTTCCACTTGACAAAAGTCCTCATCCCTGGATTCTGTGAAATATCCTTGCCTGATCACAGATGGGCCAAAAGACAAAAACATTTCACTGTTCTGGCCATTGTTTTGTGTTTGACTGGTTTCAAGAAAACAATGAGATTTTTTTTTTTTTCCACCACAACTTTTATTAGATAGTTCAGAATACCTTGAACAAAGATGCTAGAGAGGCTGGCCAAAACTGCACTGCCTCTGATGTGTACGTTGGTGTCCTCTGTCCCCACTAACCAAGAAGACAAGAGACTTTATCACTTCAGAAATATAGATCCATTTCTGAACCCTTATCTGAGATAGTCAGGGTACAAGAAATGCTGTGTGACTCTTCCTCCAGCAAATTCAGGTAGGGTAAGGTTGTATAGCCGTCAGAGAAATCTAATTTATAGACAAGCCCAGAAAACAAAAAGAAAAAAAAATCCACTGGAAAACATTATCTTTAGTTTTGAAGTGAAAGTTTAAAACAGCTTACTGTTTCTTTACTTCTGCTCAGTTTTTGAAAAGAGCATCTTGCCTCCCTAGCATCAGTTAAGAGGAAAAAGTCTGCCTTTACTTGTCAAATTTACTTGTAGAATTCTTAACACCCTGTAAAACTAGCCAGTACGAATGATGGCTGTGAACTGCTACCAAGTAAGAAAAACACCCCCAGCCATCTTTGCCAGGTTAACCATTTCCCAGGAGGACACAGAACGCAGCAGCCCCAGGGAGAACCCTGCATGCTCCTCCAGTTTCTGTATTCAAGGTAGCTGCGGGCCTAATGTACAAGGTTTGACCAAGTTTGAGCCTTCTATGAATGGAAAATGTAAATTTCTTTTTTTTTTTTTTTTTGGTGGGGGGGCATGTTTCAGCCCATACTGTGGTTGTGATATTTCACCATCTTGTCTGATGTGACGCTAGAGTCTTCATTCTCTTTGCGGTGCCATCACATGAAATGTCCCTACTGTATTTATTCATTCACTTGTTGAATGTATGGATGTTTTAGTCCGGTGCTATTGTAGATAACTGAATATCCAAGGACAGTGATGGTGAATCTTCTGAGCTTTCAGTCACATGAGCAATAGGCTTGTGTACTAAAGGTTCATCTCCATGGTGCTTAGGGTTCACCTGGTAGAGAAATGGGCTTGTGTTCTGTATAAATTTGTGCAAAAAACCTAGGGTAAGATTTTTCTAAGGCATGGAATTGCTGGGTTTGGGGCTTGCTTGTTTTGGTGCCCTGCTCAATGAGTTTTTAAGAAGTTGCACTTCTGTATTTTTTAACCAGTATTTCAACTTGCCGTATCATTGACACAGTATAGGTCATGTAGCTATTTTCAGTGACAGCATCTTAATAAAGGATGTCCTCACATGAGCACTGAAGCCCTGCTTTTATGTATGGAATTGGATTTTCTGATCAAGAAGACTTTTTTTCCAAAAATTAGTGTGCATGTCAGTGAGCAAATCGTGCTCTGTCTCTCCTCATGACGAGCAGCACATACCTGGATAAGCAACTAGGTTGAAAAACTTTTTCTGCCATACAAAAATAATTTTACCTCTGTTTAGCCCATATGCAGCTTAAGTTACCATCCTATTCTATTTTATCTAGATTCACTTTCCAACCCAAGAAAATTCTTATGAACAAAGCCAGTGATGATCTTTTGTTCTATTTTTTTAAATTAAATATTTTATTTATTTACTTAGTTGACACAGGGTGCCACTATGCAGCTCAGGCTCATAGCGATCCACCTGTCTCCGCCTCCGCAGCTCTGGGATTACAGGCATGACCACCATGCCCAGTCTTGTTGGCAGGGGCAGAACTTGGGGTTCCTAGGCCAGCATGGCATGTGATACTGAGAATCAAACCAAGCTCCTCGTGCTTGGCAGGCATCTATCTCCCCAGCCCTTTTCATTCCATTTTAAAATTTTATCAACCACCTTTACTTCCAGGTGTACATCCTGCCACCTTAAATCAAGTGTTATGTCTCATTTATTTTTGGAACGAATATTTCAGAGTGTTCCTAAACCTTGTATTTCCCCATGTTTTTCAAGTGCTAGCAAATATACAGGTGATGTGAGTCATTTTATTCTGAATGTGTATTGCTTTTCAATTATTTTTAACCCATGTATGAAAAACAGTATTTCTTCATTATCTTTTGTCTTTATTATTATTATTATTATTATTATTATTATTATTATTGCTTTTAGATTTTAATGTCAAAATTCTGGTGATATATAATCTTCTTTTGTATATAACCTCTGTAGTTCTTCATTAGTCTGCCTACTGATGCATCAAATAAGGTGATCTGGGCCTGATTTATATCAGATCAAATCACCAGTTTCTAGGTTCTGTGTAAACAAATTGGGCATCTTCATAATTGTAATAAATCTCCCTATTTCTGAAGCTTACAAAATCTACTTCTGTATTATCCTAATTTGTACAATATTTGAAAACAGAATGAAGCATCTCCACAATGTAAACATTTTAAAGGTTTCATGATATGAAACAATATGCAGTGTTCTTATCACACAGATATCTCAAATTATGAATTGTGAAAAAGTATAGTCTCTAGATGAAAGTCACCAGTTTCAGAAAGTGCAAATAATTAAGAATTTAACATATTCTCTTTTAAAGTTTAATTTCTACTTAGAAGGTGTTATTAGGTTCTTTATAAGTAACTTTTTTTTAGCACCAACGTTTCTCAGAGTCCAACTAATTCTCTGAGTTCAGTGGGCATTCATAGTAATTCTTCCAGGTCACTAAAATACTGTTCCTGGTATACACCACGTATTAGATTAGAACACCCAGTTGTTCTGGCTATAATAAGTGTGTGATATGGCAAATGAAATTTCCGTTATATTCATGTTTAGCTAATGTTTTCAACTCATTAAAACTTTTAGTAAAATTTCTAAAGAAAAGCAGAATGATAGGGGCTGGTGAGATAGCTTAATGGTCTAAAGTACTTGCTTAGGCAAGCTTAGGCAAATGCGTAGGGACCACAGTTCGATCCCTGGCACCATGTGCTGTGCTGTGTCAACTCCTCCCCCAGGGCAAGCTGAGCTGGCCATAACATAAATAAATAAAGTTTGTTTTTGTTTTTTTTTTGTTTTTTTTTTTGTTTTTTTTTAAGAAAGAAAGACAAGGCAAGGCAAGGCAAGGCAAAGCAAAGCAAAGCAGAATGGCTTATCACTATTTCCAGCTCCCTGTTGGCCTGCCTTTGATGCAAATGAAAATAACAGATGAAATATTTAAAGCCAGTAAAAGGACAACCAATGACAAGGCTCACTCACTATCTAGGTGGATAAATAAGCCCTGCACTCATAGTTTGACCCCTGGAGTGGGGAGTCAGTCAGAGACAATGCTTGATGAAGGAAGCTCATGATAAATTAAAATTTAGGAAAATACACCAAAGGACATGATCTTGTTGAGGCTTTATTTTTTTACCTGGGAAAAGTTTTTCTGTTTTCTTCTTCTCTATCATTTTATGTGTTTAAGTGACTCAATAACATAAGCCAAGTGACAGAAGCTGGAGAGAAACTTACATTTTGCTGAAGAGAGTAAGGCAGTTTATAAATAAATATTGTGCCCTGTAGCTTAACTCAGTGCCTCTCCAACCTGAGTGCATACTGCAGTTTCTTGGGGGCTTATTACTATGCAGATTCTGATTACCTCAACCTGGGCAGGGTCTAGGCTTCTGCTTCTTTAATGAACTTCAGTATGGGCTGGTGCTACTGTTCCTCCAGTCACAGAACGGTGAGAGTTTTATTCAGCATGAAATTTTCAAGAAAGTTTTGCAAGTAAAAGGTAAGTCCCTGGCTATATACACAGTATCAGTCAAAATAACTGGTATCCTTTTAGTGGAATCCAAAACAACACTCATTTTTATTAGCGTAGTCAAAACTGGTAGTATGATTCATGAAGCCACTAAAAAATGCCTAAACATGGAAAGAAAACATTTTTGTAAACACTGAAATAGCTCCTACTTTGAATAGTTCACTCCTAGTTCAGTGGATAGAAACGCTATTATGGAGATGTTATTGAGAGGAGAAGGGCCTGGGGTGACAGTGCTGTGGAAGGAAGGAAGGAAGGAAGGAAGGAAGGAAGGAAGGAAGGAAGGAAGGAAGGAAGGGAGGAAGGAAGGAAGGAAGGGAAGGAGGGAGGGAGGGAGGGAGAGAGGGAGGGAGGAGAAAGAAAGAGAGAGAGAGAGGAAGGAAGAGAGGGGAGATATGTATGTATAAAAGGAAGCGAATGTAAGTTGTTTTTCTTCAGATGTTCATAATGAGGTTTCTGAAACATCAGCTTTTGTATCTAAATGTTTATTCAATGCCCCTTGTTTTCCTTAAATGATTTATGGGGAAGAACAGCAGCCTACAGGACTGGATGTTTTCTCTTATCATCCAACGTCCAGTGAGCTCCTGACCTTCAAGACCTCTAGTCTTCTCACTTGAAATTACGTGTAATGACTGTTAACGCTATCATCCCTGCAATATCTTGCATCTAGATGTCTCCTGACGCCTCATGCAGTCAAAGGTGGGGACTTTTCAGAGGTAGCTGGACCTGGAGAGTGTGACGCTGGGACCGATTCATGGGGCAATGTGTAATCTAACTAAGATGCAAGGGGTAGAAAGCGCTGCGGTTGGCCCTTGCCTGTGTGCTTGCTTTGCTGCCTTCCGCCTGCCAGGGACTGTTTCTCGGCTGCCGCGCCTGTCTGCCCTGACACCTGGCCTTAGAGCCAGCTCATTATGGGCTGCAACCTCTACACACATGTAACCTAAGTAGAACTTTTCCCTTCTAACTTTGGATGTCAGGTCTCTTGCCTGAGCAATGAGAGAAAAGTAACCAAGACAGTCTCCTTAAAGAAAGAATATAGTCCCTCACTACCTCACGGGTTGACCTTAGCAGACTCACCGTCTTGTGGGTTTTCAAAAAATACTACCCTAAATTATTTATCGGATATTTTTCACTATATCGTGGGACTCTGCAGTAGCATATAGTATGTATATGCTGTTAAAATTATATAGGATTACGATTTTAGAAAATGGTTAAGAACATTAGAAGTGTTATTTTAAAGTGTGGGAAAGCTTTATAAAGAGTGTGGGGAAGGGTTTCTAATGCCTTAAAATATGTATAAATACTAAAATAAATATCATGTTGCTACTTCAGAGATTTTCACTTATCACGGGGGTGTCTGGAACATAAACTCTGTGATAAGTGAGATACTGCTATATTCATAAATATTTCTCTATATAATTACGTATTTATGAAATCAACTCTAAGCCCATAAATGATCAAATGATACTGCTATGCCCCAGTAACCTATGTGCAGTTTGTTTATTCATTCTTCATGTGTAGACGGAGTTTGTGAAATCTGCTAGATTTCTGAAGCAACAAACTCAAGGCCATATGCTATGATAGATGTTGAAATCAAGGTTTGGCAGAGTTTTAAAAATGTTTTAGTAACATTCTTCTTCTGGATGGAGGCTGTGAAGTATAAGTAGCATGTACAAAGTGCTCTGTCTCACATGCGTACTGTAAAAATATCTTAAAGAAAAGAACAGAGTAGTGGTTATCAGCACCTTGGTACCAATACCTATTTTACTGGAAGAAGGTCTATTGACCAAAGTAGATAAAAAGATCTATTGCATTACATGATATCTTTAGTTAATTGCAATATATAATTGAAAATTACTAAAGTAATAGATTGGAGGAGTTCTCACTACAATGGAATGATAAATATGTAAGGTGTAGCATACGCTAACTACTTCGATTTATTTCTGCCCCAGGATATTCAGAGTTCAATATATAATGTTATACCCCTGCATATCCATGTGCTATTTTTATTTATGAAATATTTTAAATGTAATTTTATGAACAGAGGAAGGATGTGGAAATGAAGAATAGTTTCTTCCTTATGATGCAGATTCTGGGATTGTGGGAGAGAAGCCTCCCTGCTACAACTCCTATTTGTATTCACGTGAAATGAATGGGATGCTTACATGCCTCGCTGACTTAACTAGTTTCTGTAAAACCATTAGGAATTCAAACTGTCATACTACCCAAACAAATATTTAGATAGCATTAGAGCATGTTTTTTCATTGTAAGTTTCAATTTACACTTGAAGAAAATAAAAAAGACTAATAAAAGTTATATGAAAAATCAAGTCCAAATATGGTTATCTAGAATTCAAACGAGAAAGATATTAGTGATTTTTTAAGAGCTATCAGACCCCACAATATCAATGTTAGAGCTTAATCCAAGCCCTGGAAGGAAAGATGCTGATGAGGACCCTGTGTTGTAGATTCTGGAGTTCGTCACAAATAATGTATGAAGCAGAGCTTTCGCTTAGATTAGTCTTGGAATAAGATAAAATCAGAATCTATGTTAACTATGTTAACTAATTTATCTGCTTACAAAAAATTTCACCATTAGGATTATCAGAATTGTTTTTCATAAGAAACACAGGAATAACTTTTAAATACCTAATTATAGTTAGCTAACAAATCATTACCTTAAACAAAGAGTGTTTAGAATATCCTGCATGTTTAAAGTAGTTTAATTTATGATTGAATGGTTATTCCTGAGTTCTCCTTAGCCTGCGCCAGCCTGCGAACAGTGATGTACACCGGGTCAGCTACTCAGGGGGCTTCGGCAGGAGGACTGCTACAAGCCGCACATCCCAGACAGCCAAGTAGAATAACGAAACTGTGTCTCAAGCAAGCCCCAATAATCAAGTCATACCTCTTTCATCTGCAGCATGTACAACATTTTGGGTTATTTTTTCAGTACTGGGGATCCCACCAGGGAGAACTGAGCTGCATCCTCAACACTAGACAGGAGCTCTCTAAATTGCTTGGGTTGGCCTCCAACTTGTGACCCTGCTGCCTCGCCCTCCTGAGCGACTGGGATTATTGGTGTGCCTCGCCATGCAAGGCCATCTATTAAATTTATTACCTATCCAGTGTTGCCTCAGTTCATGAACTTGTTTTACAGTTTGGGGCAAGATGGCCGTGTTTTGTTTCTTTATTTTTACCTGGAGTTTGTGAATAGGAGCAAAATTTTATTGAACAAAATTTTTGTGAACCAATTTGCAAACAAAAGCATCCATGCACCAATGTATTACTATACTAATGGCTAGAGGCTAAAAAATGTGACAGAGAGTGTGTGACCTGGAAACCTTGGTCCATGGATGGTCAGTCCTTTAGAGATTCCAAGAACAAACTGCTAGCTACAGCCCTGTGCCATACCTTTGCCACCACTGCTCCTCCTCCCTACAACTGCCCAGGGAAAATAATGGCTCTACACATAGTTTTAAGAAAAAAGTGTATTTTCAGTCCCTATCCCACCCCCCAGAACACTACCCACTCCTCAGCATATTCAGGGCTCTGGGAATTACTGAAAAGCTGCTTGATTCAGCTGTCTTGTTCTCACACTCCTCTTGCCACAGTGTACCTCCCTCATTTCTGGTGCCTTCCGGTGCCAGAGGTCACATGTTAGAAGCTAAAGCTGAATTCCTGGGAACACTGCTTGGGGTGGCTGAAACACAGTCACTCACCTTCTATTATTGTTCATTAGTTACTGGTAACCAGAGAAAATGCTTCAAAGGAAGCAAAATACTCATGAAAAATATGCAATTTGATGTAAAGATAACTCGCTATCAGCTAGACTCAAATACTGAAAGCTAGGATCTCATAGTACATTTGGCTGCATTAGCACATTAGTACATCCGTCCTCACTACTCTTACATTCGTGATGTAGAGGGGACTGTAGAGAAACAGAAACCTTGCTGCTGTTTAGGACATTGTTTGCACTGAACAGAGAGCAGAGCTTGGTTTTCAATTGAAGCTAGAATTCTCAGAGTTGGGATTCTGACGGATTTTTGTTCTGGTCTTGGTTTTGGCTTTTGAGACAAGGTCTCGCTATATAGTTCAGGGTGGCCTAACTATGTAGCTCGGGCTGGCCTCCATCTTATACTGATATTCCTGCCACCGCCTCCTGCCTCTGTTCTGAGACTACAGGCAGGAGCCATCATACCTGGCTAAGAGTTAGGATTTCTAAAACCAATGGCAAGATATTACCACCAAGGTTAATCCTGGCTACAAAACATTAATTTTCATAACATCTCTCATCTTACATTTTAATTAATTTCCTGAATTTTTCCTATAAATTTTGCTAAATATGTCATTGAGAAGCATGATAAGAGATTTTCATTAGTAGTTGCGATAGCTGTGGTGAACTTGTCAATAACCAAGTTTAAAAGGTGTTCTTGTGTGTTTGGTCCGAGCGTTGCATTTCTCAGTGCCCTTCCATCCTTAGCCCCTTCCCTGGGGACTTGCAGCCTGCTCAGGGACAGTGCATTTCCTGGCCCCTATTCTAAGAACCCCCTTCATGTCTACAGTACTCAGTTACCTAGAGTCAAATCCAGGTCTCTGCCTCCTCATGGAAACAACGTGGAAGTTGGGACTCAGCCATAGCAACGTTGAGGTTAGAGCAGTGAGAGCATTGAGATTAGAGCCATCCGAACCCCCACACAGCTTCAGACAGCCGCCCACCCTGCACGCAGCCCGTCCTTTCTGAGTTGACCTGGAAATGTTTCCTCACACACATTCCGTAGGAATGTGGCATCTCTGAGTCCTTCGGTTCCCCACGCAAGACTGAAAAGATTGCTTGAAAAGATTGCTTCATTGAAAGGATTGTTGTTGCTCAGAAAGCCGCAGGCTTCTGTGTTGCTAAAAGTTGCCATTAGCTGGATCTAAGGTCCTTAGATACCAGATTGGGGTTCTATTTTGGTTGTGCCAGGGTGTCCTGGATTCTACCCTTTACCTCTGTGAAGCAAGGACGTTATTATCTCCCTTAAATACCTCCCAAGTTGGCTATCAAAGGAGGGTACACAGTTAGGGGAATATTTAAGGAATGCAAGGTATTCTTTTTGAAAAAAAAAAAATTCTTAGGACAGTACGGATTAATGGGACTTCAAAGAATTCTTGGGACGTTGCTTCCAACTTTTATGTGACACCAGTCATTCTCGCATTTTTAACCTATGAAGCTTCTCCCTCTCCAGAGTATCTCTTCCAAATAATAGAGGAAAACAGCTTACAGTTGTGTGTTCTGCAAAAGCCTTGAATGAGAGAGCAAGGGTGCCAAGAAGTGGCAGTCCCAAGCTGGGGAAGCCTTCCTGTGCTACTCCTGGTTCTAAGCTCCTGCCCCATGACATCTTCAGATTTGCCCATTCCCGAGCACAATTCCCCATCACTCACCTGGGGGCAAATGAATTCGGACATGAAATCAGCCCCTATGTTCTCTCAGAACTGTACGCAGCTACTATTTGAGCTTGGCTGCCCACCCAACAGAAGAACAGCCCTGAACGCTGCCCTCAGACTAGGTGAGTCCATTGCCGGGGAATGGATTCTGACTTAAGTAGAAATATTACAGAGTCAGACAGGGCTGGGCCCACAAGGGTGCTAGTAGTAGACAAGCCACCTTGCAACTCTAGGGGAGACAGGCACCTCAGCTGCGGGCCAGACCTCAGGACAAGAGATTAAACAGACGTACCCATGTACCTGGGGATGAGCACCAGAGATTGACTTTGATCAGTCACTTTGAAAAATCCCAGAAGAGTCAGCAACCCAACGCCCTATAGGAAGGGCCCCTGCTCTGTATTTATGCCCACTTGCTACATGACTCACTTCCCCATTTGATCCAAATTTCATCAATTTTACCTGCGCAGTTGGGCTCGTAATCTCATTAACATAATTTTGACCCACCTCTCACACCCACCTAGCGAGTTCCCTTGCTTCCTACCTTGGACCCACATCATGTCATGAATTTGAGCCTTAAAGATCTCTGCAAAAGACAGATTCCTGGGCAACCCACTCAGGACCCCTGCTGTCCCTCTCTGACAGGAGCTTTCTTTCCCTCGAAAAATATATTCCGCTCTTAACCTGTGTTCTTCCTAAAATTCTTCGTTTGTTTATAGAGAACAGGAGCTTGTGCCACCTACTTAGCAGGTCAGGCCTTTCTTTACCCTATTACCACTATTACAACCCCTCGGACATACCACCCATGTCATTTGTCCTTGGAACTCATAAGACTTTTTTCACAATTAAGTGAGGTAAGTGTTAGCAGTTGTTTGTGGCCATTATAATTCAACACAAGAATTTACAAATACCTTTACTCATACTAAGGTCTTTGAAAACATATTTAGAAGAAGCTAAACATGCTAACTTGATTTATTCAAATTGGCAAGTTCCCAAGGCAGCTTTCTTTCTTCCTCCTTGATCATTCACTCTCCAACTTAGCCAAGGGTTTGTTTTCTTTTCCACATTCCCCTTTGCCAACAATTCTTAGTAAATAATACGAATTGAAGAAGAGCTGGATGTATTGGAGCAGCCAGGGGCGCGGCTCAGGGGCAGCGTGCTTGCATGGGTGCTTAGCAGGTGGGCGGGCTGCGCTTCATTCCCAGAGCACACACCGCAAAGTGTAAATAAGCAATTAGAAGGAAATTAATGTGTTTTTCCTCCAGGAACATTTGCATTTTAATCTGAAGCGAGCATTGAGTAAACAGACTAAATCCCTCCTGGGGCCCAGATCTCGCTGCAGGCAGCGGGCATGCACAGCTTCAGCTCAGGAGCCCTGAACCAAAGTCATCTTTTCCTACCAGGGGTCCTGAGAAGATGGAGAACAGAGCCAAAGGCAGGCAGGAAAAAGGAGAGGAAGTGACGTATGCTGGCTTCTAAAGCCCACGCTCTCAGCCTTGTGCTAGGCATTTGTGGTGGTGACTTGAGAGTAGCCGTCGCAACCGGGGGGCTAGGGGGCATGGCTATTATTGCCACCCTTTCCGCTTTGGTTAACCGCTGTGAAAACAGAAATCATGTGGGCATGCAGCTGGCTGAGGGATATCAGGCTGAAGGAGCCTCAAAAATAGCAGAAGTCTCGATCCTGGAGTGCCCGGCTTTACGACCCTAATGTGATTAGCTACACCTGCTGATCACAGTGACTGAAAGTAATTTTTTTTTTTCCAGCATTATAATAGTGCTAAAAGGGAATAAAGAGAAGCCATCCCAAAATAGCACTGTGGAGGTCAGTGAGGCATGAAGAGGGGACAGTGCAAATCGCTAGGCGGGAAGGGTTCCCTGTGAGGATCACTTTCGCCGGCTGTCTGGCCTTGTGAAATTACACCTTCCCTAATGGCTTGGAGCTGAGCTTATCCTTTCCGTCAAGGGCAACCTCAAGTTCACGGAATAGCTTATTTGAAGCTTGTGGGTACCAATTCCAGGCAGCAAAATACTACTTTCAGAGCCTAAATTAGTTTTCTTCCAAGTTACAGCAGAAAGTAATACACAACTAAATTGATTATCCTGAGGTGCCTTCCTGGCTTTTTGTTGTTCTTGCTACTGTTGTTCCCATTACTTTACTTTTTTTTTTTTTTTTGTGGAACCAGGGATTGAACGTAGGTCCTTGCACTTGCCAGGCAGGCCCTTGTGCCCCATAAGCTATCTCCTCGCCCCTGCTCCCATTACTTTTTGAGCAGCCGCACACGCTTGTACATTGTAGTTGGGACTAAGGAATCAGAATTGTTGGCCATCTAGTCCAGACTATTTTTCTCAGAATTACAAAGGTGGAAATTCCAAACCATATCTATGCCAAAGGACTGGGAATGGGGCCGTAACTCTTTCCTGGAATCTTTGGAACTATTTGTACTACACGGCCTCAGATCCATTGGTAAGTTTGCTTTTCTTCACTGAGACGAGAATGCTTGTGACAAAATCCAAGCAGTCTGCTGCCACCTAGCTTTTTCCATTTCCACCTTCAGAAGCTTCCTTCATTGTTTTACAGAGGCAATGCTTGAATGAAGCAATTCTTTTATCCCAGAGAGCGAGATACTTGGAAAGGTACTGAAGAATCACACATCCCCTATGATTATTTTACTTACCGGAGATTTCTTTTCAAGTTGGTCCCTGAGTTAAAATGAGGACTGTAGGCTGTGGAATTCAAATTCATTTCCATGAGTCAGCTTTGCATATGGATAGGGGCCAACATTTCATATCTGCAGTGATAAAAGCTGAGCAGCCACCACCAGAACACTAAGCAAGATTGTGAAATAGATTCAATCTTTTCCCGGGTTCTGGGCACTTCTCAATTTTCACAGCTGTCTCCTCTGTAAAATGCATGCTTCCTGTTGGAAGGATGGTAGGGCTAGTTCCCATGCTCTATGCCCAGAGAGATAGTCTGAGATGATCATTGCTGACGTTCTGGGGCACTTGTGCGTGTCAGGACAAGACTGAGCTGCCAAGATACAGGAGGGAGCCTGACAGATGGCTCCGCCCTCATGAGACTTACAAAGGAGTCTGAGAAGACAAACATTCAACTCAATTAGCCCATGATCAAGTGCATAATTCGGTCCGTGCATTGGGAGGGAAATCAACCTTCCAAGAAGGGAGAGAGCCACTTAATATGTAGATAGGAAGTTGAAGCTTGTGAGAGGAAAATATAGAATCTTTTGAAAAGGAAGCTGACCAGGAAGTAGCCAAATGAAAAGCAAAGGGGACAATGTTATAGGCCCCGGGAAAAATATACACTACAGACCTTTCAGGATGAGATAAGCCCTTGTAATCCCAGCCACCAGGCCTGCTGAGGCAGAGTGGTCTCAACCTGGAGGCCTGTCTGATAATTTAGTGAGACATTGTCTCAACAAGTACACAGGCTTGGGGATGTAGGTGTGCAGCAGGGCGCTCCAAGGTGAACTCTTCCAAGAAGGCTAACTGGACAACGTAATTAATTGAATTAAAGGAGACGAGAGCGTGTGTTATGTTAAAGTCACATTCTCAAGTAAATAGAGTCCTGCTCTCCTGGAAGGCTGAGTAAAGTGATGGAAGACCCAAAGAATCTTTGAGAGGTGCTGGTCCACACAGCCAGAAGGCTCACAGTGTGTACTCAACTTCAAAGAAATAAAGCCCTTGGGTTTTTCTGTCAGCTTGCTTCCCAGAATTCCTTCCCTTTGAGCTGCTTTTCATCAGACAAGATGCAAGTCCAGCAAAGGCTCTCAGATTTCTCTAGAAAGAATGCTGGCTCTGTATTAAATTTGGAACCATCTGGAGAGGTGATGAGTCTGGGCATTTTATGAGTAGAGTTTATATCTAAAAGAGAGTTCTACAGTTTTTCTTTAACTATAGCAAGATATCTACTATTCAAATAAACAGTAATATTATTCCACATAAGGAATTTGTAGTTTTGGATTAGTACAAATAAGGCCTGCAGGTTTGTGCCCATTCTTAACGTGGTACTGCACTCATTATAAAATATAATTTTTTATCTACTTAATAAGGTTATATACTGGGTTTTCAGGACATGTATAAAATACAATTAAGGCATTAAAATTGCAGATACATTATCTCCATCCCAAACAATCCTGGGAGTCTCTTCACTAAAGAATCTTCAATCTAGCAGAGCAAGGAAAAACTCTCCAAAGAGTATTTAACTAGGACTCTAAAACTCAGCAGGAGTGCAAGCAAACTGTCTGCAGAAAAAGCAACTCAGCCATAGGGCTACGCACTTTACAGCCTGGGAAACCCTGAAGAGAGCTCTGCCACAGCTGATTTTAATTGCTCTAAGAATGAGCTGGAAAGAGGAGGCCGAGGCCCCTCGGGTTTCTGTAGGAAAGGATGGGGATTCTTGCCAACTGTGAACATTCTTGCTGGGTCTCCAACACAGAGAGCACTAAAAAAAGAAGAAAGAAAACCCATTATCTTAGTATGTGAGTGAAAACTATCACAAGATCCCCCATCCTCCTCCTAACCTCTTCTAATTTGTAAAATAACTTTCTCCTTTTTGACTTTCTCCAACTATTTTCTCATTATAAGAGGAGAAATTATATAAGGAGAAAATAGTTGACAGAGGGGGGAGTACTGTTCTTTAGCTATAAAAACTGCCAATAATAGAGATCCTTTTACTTTATTTATGTATTTGGTACAGTGTCTCACTACACAGCTCAGACTCCTACTGATGCTCCTGTCTCAGCCTCCCCAGTGCTGGGATTACAGGTGTGTACCACCATGCCTCGTTTTTATGACTGGCCCAGCACACCCAGGGATGGGGCCAGTATGGCATGTGGTGCAGGGGATCAAAGCCTGGTCCCTGTGCTTGCTTAAGCAGGTGTTTAGTGTGCTTAGCTATCTTATTGGCCCTCATAAATCTTTTTAGAAATAATTCATTTATATCAAGATATTTCACTCTTTCCTTGGTCTCCTTCTGACATAGGAACTAGATTGGTTGATTCGTAGCTGAATTTTGACTGAAGCTTACATTTTATGGCCAGAGAATTTTGTTTTGTTAAAAACTCAAATTTTAAAAAGCCTCAACAAGCCGGGTGTGGTGGCACACGCCTGTAATCCCAGCACTCGGGAGGCTGAGGCAGGAGGATCAATGCGAGTTCGAGACCAGCATGGGCTACAAAAGTGAGCTCAAGGTCAGCCTGAACTGCATAGTTAGTGAGACCCTGTCTCAAAAAGACCAAAAAAAAAAAAAAAAAAAAAAAAAGCCTCAAATTGTCAACATATATCCTTTGTGTAAAAATTTAAAATGCTATCACTATAAGTAATAACAGTGGTAATAGTAATAATGATAATAACTTGACTTAAAGTGGCTTGAACAAATAAATTGAGGCTGCTTCTTAGTATTCTGCCCCAGAAACATTTCACCTGTTGTATGCTGTCAACATTCACGTAGGCCTAGGAAGTAGGAAATTTCTTTAGGTTTTTTCTTATGAAGACAAATGGCTATTATAACTCCAAACATCATACCTGTGTTGCAGAAAATAAAAGGGGAAAAGAGAAGGCGTAGCTCTAGTTGTTTTTAGAAATATAAAAACCATCTATGGGAAATGGAAAAATCTTCACCAGTAAGGCTCCAACACTTCAGCTTAGAACCCACAGCCAGAACTATGGCAGGCAGTTGTCTCAGCTGAGAAAAGCATAGCAAAAGTACGTGTCTGGTTTCCTGGGCTCTAGCAGAAAGGCAGCCAGGACAAAAGGGTTGGAAAAGGCTCCAGCAGCCCAAACCATTAACCACATATGGCTTATGTTAACAGATAGCTTGAAAGACTTTAGTCAATTTGTTAAGGTTTCTCAAGGACAGGAGGTTCATAGTAAGAAACAAACAAGGAAACAAACCAGAAGAAACTGAGATTTCTACGCCCAATGTTTTAAGAACTTTGGGAAGAGTGAGGCAGAGCAGAAAATAAACAAGAAATTACCTTAAAAAAAAAAAAGCCTTGAAAGCAGGTCTTAAAAAACATTAGACAAGCTGGTCATTACTAATCAATCGTAAGGTTTTCCAAACCATAATATGGATAATAGAGAAAGTATTTCTCTCAATTTTGACAAGCATCAGCCCAAAATTTATAAATACAGCATCCACCAAGAATGTATACATCAGGAAAAGAAAAAACATGCATAAATACTTTCAATATCTTTTAGTACAGGATCTACAGGCTCTCTTTACACAAATTGTACTCACAATGATCCTCCTGTTCTTAGCCTCCCAAACACTGAGATTACAAATGCACACCCCACCCACCCAGTGTCAATCCCTGTCTCAATTTGCCCTGGAGGTGGGGCTGGCACAGCATGCCAGGGATCAAATGTGTAGAAATATTTTAAAACTAAATTTGTTGACACATCATGAGATGAATACAAATTACTTTTGGCCTTTGCAATTATAAGAGGTACTCAGAGTGGTGGCCGTGTGCTTCCAGATGTTTATTAGTATGAACTGTTAACATGTGAATGCATTGTTTTGGCGGGCTCTGCCTATCAAAACAAACCTATTACAATGTTTAAAGAAAAAAAATGGTTATGTCATGGGAAAATTTAACTAATCAGCTCAAAGAACCACTGGTCTCCAAGCTATGATGATACCATGTCTACAAGAAGAAAAGAATGAATACTAACTTATTAGGATATTTTAATCATACTAACTTTTGGAGTAGTGGGTGCCCAGCCCACAGGATCTAATAAACTCAACCAATACTTTGTTCAGTAATTACGTTGCCAACTGCAGCTCTCAGTAGAGGGGACACGGGAATTGAAGGACCTAGGAACTAGCAGAGAAAGATGACTGAAATGAGAGTCAGATACATGGGCATGTGAGCAGAGCATGGAGAGTGTCCTTCCAAGGGAAAAGAGAAGCCAAAGCAGAAAATAGAAGCTTAAGTGTGAGCAATCCAGAGTGATAGCGCCATCCTGAAATTGTACGAAAAGAAAGTTGACATGAATTTGGATTTGCAAAGCATATGAATAAGGAATACAGCATCAGGACAATAGCACTTTGGAGTCTGAAAAGTAAAATTTTGATGGATGTACCTAAGTATTTCTATAAATTATCAAAGAATTTCTGGAAAAATATGACATTTTCAATTACAAGCGTGCCCCATAGAGAAAACACCTGTGTCATCGGTGAGTCATTATGCACCAGTGTTGCACGTTGAAGCCCTAACACCACTGCTTCAGAAAGCGACTGTGTTGGGAGATGGGGCTTTGAAAGGCGGCTAAGGTACAGTGAAGTCATTGGAGCTGCTCCTAATCCAACATGACTGGCATTCTTTGAACCTTATTTTTGTTTGTTTGTTTGTTTGTTTGTTTTGGGAAGGGTCTACAGGGTGTTCAGGGTCTCACTGTTGGATAAGACTCATAGTGATCTGTCTGTTTGCAGCCTCCCAAGAGCTAGGATTATAGGCACTTGCCACCACACCCAGTCTCAAATGCCATCTCACTGTGCCCTGGGGACAAGGCCTCCATGACAGGCCGGGGGATCGAACCTCCAGCTCTTGCCCCTGCTTGCAGCTATTTGGCCAGCCCTTCTTGGAACCTTGTTAAAATAATAATAATAATAATAATAATAATAATAATAATAATAATAAAATGAAGACAAAGCACAACCAGATACAAACACACACAGGCAAGTATGAACACATGCATAGCCATGTGCAAGCCAGGAAGAGAGAATCCCAGAGGACACTAACCCAGCCGGTCCTTCCCTCAGACTTCCAGGAGAGGCTGGGTCTCTGCTCCATTAGAACTCCAGTCTGCTATTTGGTTGACAGCACCTGCAGGGAAGTCATTGAGTGAGCAAATATTAGTTTTATTTTTCTATCCCTAGCACCACATGCCACACTGGCCCTTCCCCCAGGAGCTCTGAGCCAGTCACTGAGACTGGGGATAGTGGTGCACGCCTGTAATCCCAATGCTTGGGCAGCTGAAGAAAGGAGGATCCCTATGAGTCCAAGCTGCACAGAGAGACTCTGCCGTGGGGCGAGGGGATGGAAGAGTCAGTCGGGGTGGAGGTCTCTAGTCTGCGACCCATGTGATCAGGAAGGGCTTCAATGCATGGAAAGAATTTGTGGGTGTGGTGTGGACCATGATTTCACTGCAGAGTGCTGGTCCTGAGGAATCCATCAGGTGTCAGAATCGTGGTGCACATTAATTTTTAAATTAATTAATTTAAACTTTAATTAATAAATTAATTTATTTTTGTATTTAGTACAGGATTTATAGGGTTTCACTATGTAGATCAGAATCATAGTGATTCTCCTCTTTTCAGCTTCCCAAGCGCTGGGATTGCAGGCATGCACCACCATGCCCAGTCTCAATCTCCATCTCAGTGTGCCCCAGGGGGCAGGGACAGCACAGCACACTGGAGATTGAACCCCAGCTGTTGCACCGTGCCTGAACAGGTGCTTTAGTCCACTGAGCTATCTGGCCAGCCCAAAGTTGGTGGCTTTCACGTGCACATGTAATTTCAGTGTCACAGAAAGACCTTCATCTCCAAACAAATAAACAAGCTCACAAAATACAGTCTTCCATGACGTCCAGTGTGGAGATTAAGACCACTCACAAACATGCTTCAAGAGAAGGTGAAGTCATGACTTAGATCCATAAAAACGTATCTGAGATTCGATGCTTTTCCCAAGAACAAATTGTGAGTGATACCAGTGGGGAAGGGAGAGCTTGGAGACAATAGCTTTGCCCTCTGCAGGAGCCACTGCTGGAGGAAGAGCTGAGGAGGATCCAGGAAGGGGAGGATGCCTGGGGCCAGCTTAGGGGCAGTGCAATCATCTCGCAATAGCTAAGGGATCATATTTACCATACAAGGAAGCGTTGGTCTCCTTATGTAGCTCATGTCTGCGCCAGGTTTTGCATACACACTACTGTTTGGAAAGATCAAAAACTTCCAATGAATTTTATAGCTCAAGCAGATACTCCCTACTTTTAAATCTTGTCACTGAAATATCACTTTGGGTCCCCAAGGACAGCACTTGGCTGAGGTACTTGCATAGATTGTTTATATTGCTTATGAATTAGTGTGATGAATGCATTAAAAATAAGACGCCCAGTTTTCATGCCAACAGCTTACACATGATAGCAACAACCTTTAGAAAAGCACTACAGTATTTACAGAATAGCTTTGACTTATTGAATAATTAGGTTCTGTGCTTTAATTATAGGATACTTTTGACATTGCACAATTAAAATTTAGTATGTTGCTATAAATGAAAAACCCTTTTGCTATTACTAATACTGATTCATTTCTCTTAATGTCTTTCAGATTATCATATCTAGAGAGGAAAAAAAAATACTAGTGTGACTAGAAAGATCCAAACTTCTCATGTATATCAAATCCCATACTATATATATATTATTTTAAATTTGCTATATTTTATACACTGGTCCTCATGTCTACAAAAATAGACCGCAAGAGCCTGTCTTCAGGAATCTTACATTCTTTCATACTGTGTTTAACTTATGTAGTTTGTTTGTTTTTGAGACAGGGTCTCGCTATGCAGTTCAGGCTGATCATGAGCTCACTTTTGTGAGCCCAGGCTGGTCTCAAACTCATACTGATCCTCCTGCCTCAGCCTCCCAAGTGGTGGGATTACAGGTGTGAGCCACCACACCCAGCTCTAACCCCTGTAGTTTTGATTTTGTTTGTTTTCTTTTCCTTTTTTGAGACAGGGTTTCACTATGCAGTTCCAGCTAGCTTTAAACTCACTTTTTAGCCCAGTATGACCTCAAGGTCACAGTGATCCTGCCTTAGCTTCCTGAGTGCTGGGATTACAGGCATGTACCACCACGCACAGCCAAATTCATATAGCTTTAAGTCCAAATGGTAGGAGGAACAACAATCAAAGAACCCACGATGCTAACTTTTGATTTCTAAAATGACCCTGTTTCACATTCTACATAAATGTAGATGCACTCAGCCTTACACATTTTGATATCTAATGTATTACTATAATTAAAATCATTCGCTTCAGACATTACATTTATTGTGTAAAGAGTAACATGTATTTAATATATTTCATTGTGTCAAATATTTATCAATTCCAGTGTTTAACCCATGTCGTTAAACAATTAAATGGTAGTTACCGGAGATCTGGTTCGATACCCAGTACATGCCATCAAATGGATAACAAAATCAGAGACCATAATATTGAGAATGATTTCTTCCTAAGTGTCCTGGTCAGATTTAGCAATGTCCACATTAAACAGAATGTGTCAATGCTTTGTCTTCAGGGGGTTTCCTAACAAATGATTTTGATAAAACATTTCCATGAAATTGCCATCTCTGCCATATGTGCCTGGATTTTGGCATGAAATCAGCTGCACTGATGTAATAGCAGGCGAACTTGGATGAAAAGGAGCTCAAGAGCTTCCGTTCCAGTAGGTGTGGTCCCATGGAAAATCACCTTTGAATAATCCCAGGATGACGCAGGGAGGGCGGCCGGGTGAGAAAGGCTGCAGGAAGCCTCTGACCTGAAGGCCTGCCTTTATTTTCTACCTTGCTCTCTCATTCGGTGGGGAAGCTTCCTGCCTGGGATTCTCGGCAAGGAGCAGCCAGTGCATGGCCACTCAGTGAGCCACAGTGGTGTGGGCAGGGCACAGTGGCCCCGATGACTAAGGGGCAGGGAGGGCTGCTGAGCAAATGAGCTGCTCTGCACCTGCTAAGCCACGGGCCTCTGGTCTGCCCCGAAAATATTAGGCAAAGAGTTCACCTAGTTGAGCAAATGCAAATATTCAATTACCTTCATTCCTCAAAGACATTTGTGAAGGGAGAGTAAGCTCACCGCCCACCTTCAATGGCCCTGAACTTCTAATGACATAATGGACATGCCAGTGGTGCTCAGAAGCACAGGGCAGACACAAGGCACTTTCTGTCACTGTTACAGTCCTGGAGGCCCCTGGGGAGCAAGGAGAGCCACACATGTGCCCAGGCCCCACATGAGTAGATTCTATTAGGATATCCATTTAGCCCCCAGGAACAATGTGATTCACATCTGTGGCAGTGGCAGCGAACCCCTAGATTGTCCTTTGGTGAGCTGCACCCCGACATTACTTTTCTTTGTTCCCCCAGCACATACTTGTGGTACTTCTAACACTGGATATGTGTATGAGAAATCCGGGCATTTTTTGGATTAACTAAAACATGTGAGGTAGGAGGTTAGCCTGGAGCTTAAGGCATCATAGGGTGCACTCGAAAATAACAGCTGTACTTCTTCAGTAGATGTGAGCCAGAAACAGAAATGACCCAGTGTCATAGATGGATAGGTAGATGGATGGGTATATATTATGCCTTTAACTCTCACAGAAAACACAGAAGGCACTGCATTGTCACCCCCATGTGAAAACAGAAGAGCATAGAAGGAAAGCCAAATGCTACAAATCATGCAGCCAGCTATTTTTCATTCATTTAATTGGGGTCTCACTCCATAGCTCAGACTCGTAGTGATCCTCATATTTTCAGCCTCCCCAGTGCTGGGATTATATGTGTATGCCACTATGTCCAGACTGTGGCCAGCTTAGCCCACACTAGGGGTGGAGCTGGCATGACTTGTGGTGCTGGGGATCGAACCACGCTCCCTGCACTTGCCTAAGTTTGCCTAAGCAGGAGCTTTAGTCTGCTGAGCCACCTCACCAGCCCACACACAACTGGTTAATAGCAGTGTCAGGCTCAAATTTAACTAGTCTATTACCAGTCCACATAACTAACAACTGCACCTATGCTTTTAAGTACTAGGTTCATGGGCCCTGCTGTATTTCTAATAAAAGTTGTGCTGCTTTGGTTATATAATTTTCATTTCACTTTCATCAGACATTAACTCAGGAGGGATGTCTCTGATGATTACGTACACATGCCTTTCCACTTGCGGAATATTTCTAAATTGCAAATGTTCTTTCATAGAATAATTTGAGAAATCCTCATGAAAGCAAGAGGTGCAGAAGTGCTATATTAGAGGTGGAGTTCTCTCCTCGTGTGCACAAGCAGCTGGGTTCCAGCTTATTAACTTTCTGTTCCTCATTTCTTGGAGAGCACATCCGAGTGGTTTTCACAGTGAAGCATCAAGGGCTCTTTTGCTTTTGCTTTTGTGAGGCAGCTCCTGTTCTCTGCTCATCCTCTTCTTCCTTCCCACAGTTCCAGAAGGCAGGTTACCAGTTGTTGACCCAGGCAAATCTCAAAGAAGACAAAAGTCGCTAAAATTGGAGCGTTCTTTGCTTCAGAATCACAATGCATTTTCTATTTTTTTAGAAAGTACAAAGCATTGTTAAGTGCAGGGCTCAGAGACCATTTGGTTATATGGGCACTTCAGTTTCTGCTAAAAAAAAAAAAAAAAAAAATCAATTTTTTAAAAATATTCCATTCAGGGCTGGCCAGATACCTCAGCAGATTAAAGCACTTGCTCAGGCAGATGCAGGGCCCTGGGATTCGATCGCACCCTCACCTCAACCTCTGCCCCCTACCCTGGCCTATAGTGCTGGCCCCATTCCTGGGGCAGGCAGAGACTGGGAATGAGATGGGCTGTGGTGGCGCACACACCTGTGATCCCAGCGGTTGGGAGGCTAAGAAAACAAGGAGGATCCCTACGTGTCCGATCTGTGCAGTCGGACCCTGTAGACCGTGTACTAAGTACATAGGGGAGAAATAAAACATGCCATCCATAGGTGGTTCGAAGGATGTCTTTGTACTTACATACAACATGTACATACATGCAACATGTGTGCACATGTGTATATGAATTATTCTTTCTGCGTTAAGACAGAGAATAGTAATCCGTACATTCGTTTCATGGATATTTCTCAAAAAGTTGTCAAGAAGAACAAACAGTGCTAATTACAGTACAGGATGCTTAGCTGAAAGGTGCCTGATCACGCACCTGGTACCCAACAGATGCTCCAAAAGTGTTTGTGAAACCAAGGGGCCATCACTGAACAGGATTCCCTGGCCTTGGTACCAGAAAAATTTAAAAAGTTGTTAAATACATGAGGATCGAGAAGGAATTTAGAAATGATCTCCTGGCACACTTTTATTTCTAAGATGAAGAAATAGGCCCAGGAAAAACTTTTCCAAGATCACGCACCTATGTACAAGTGGGGGCTGTGATCCTCGTGACGTGTTCTGGAGATTGCACGTGTCCACACCTCCGCAGGGCGCCCAGCCTTTGGCAAGTGCTGGTCTAGGGCTGGTCTGATAGCTCGGTGGACTAAAGCACCTGCTTAGGCAGATGTAGGAATCTGGGTTCGATTCCGGGTGTGCCGTGCTGGCCCCGCCCCCAAGGCACGCTGAGACAATGATCCAGACTGGTCATGGTGGCACACGCTTGTAATCCCAGCGCCTGAGAGGCTGAAACCAGGAGAATCACTGAGTCCAACCTATGTAGAGAGACCCTGTACACCCTCTACTAAATGCACGAAAAAAAAAGAAAAAAAACTGATCAGTGTTATCACACAGTGTTGCCCAATGTGAGGCTAACAAGCAAGTTTCTGAGCCACATATTAAAAGAATTTTTAAATAAATGAAATGGTTTTACGAATATATTTTCATTCAATATAATCAAAATATTTACATAACAATATGAAAATTGATTAAGCAATTAATTTCCAGCGAATGCAAAACTTGTTTATAGTTATCTCATTTTTTTTTTCAGGCCTTTCAAAATACACAGTGTAGATTTTCGCACATCGTCTGCATTTAAAGAATGCATTTCAAAAGCTGTAGTATTTTATTACTATTTATTTTATTTATTTGTTTATTTTTTATTATGGCCAGCTCAACCCGCCCTGGGGGGGGGGGCAGGGCTGGCACAGCATGTGGTGCCAGGGATCCTGCGGTTGCCTAAGCAAGCGCTTTGGACCGCTGAGCCATCTTGCCAGCCCATATTACTATTTATTTTTAATGTTCAATTTTAATATAAATGTGCAAAAATAAAGAGTAATCTCTTCCCTAACCTGGGTCAAATATACATGTGTGTGCATATGCAAACCAACTGTCCAGCTTGCTCAACTAGATTGTTGTGCATCCAACTTCTGAGAAACTTTCAGGAAGGCAGAATCTGCCACGTTACACAAATTATCTCATCTTACAAGTACCTCTCCACAAATATGCAACCAATTCTCTTTGCAGTGCAACTGTTAACTAGTTTAAAAATGGGATCTAGCAGAACCCACAGGGCTGTGCTGTTGATTATCAGCATTGCATGTCTTTCTCCTTCATTTCCAAGAACAAATAGAAAGTTAGTTCTATCGACGTACAAGGACTGCTTTGCATATAGGTCCTGCTTTCCAGGCACCACACTGATTATAAAATGCAGAAAAAAAATCAAGGTAGGAAGAAAGCTCAAAATCTTGTTTCTAACAAGAAATTCTGTGGAAGCCAAGACTGCTGAGTTGCCCGACATTACATCCCTGCAAAGTTAATGTCATTGTGGATACGGTTACTCTGTTGACTTTTGGGGGGTCTTTGTTCAAAGCTTCAGTAATTATGTTGGTTGGTGGGTTTTCCAATATTAAATTCTTCAGTTTTGGAAGTAATCCCAGAGCTGAGATGAGAAAGGACAGTCAGGGAGAGGAAAAGAGAAAAAGCTGCTTCAGGTGACACTCCCAGAAGCTTCTGAATTTGGTATAATATAGTTTGTGAGGTAATTTTATCTCTTTTCAAAGGCCTATTATTATGTCACTTTATTCTTTCCAGAACACTGATCAGAAGTTGACTACAGTCTTCCCTCAAAGGAGAGTGACTCCATATTAAAAATATTTTCCTAATTAATGAAGATGAGACAATTCTTGATGCTTTTTGAGTTTTATCTCCAAACCTACATGGTTATTACTCTCAGATAGCAACATTCCATTGCTTGCAGCTACAAGTAGCAGAAAGCTATGACACAACCAGATTGCATCATAAACAGTCCTGATAGAAGGTCAGTCACGTAGTACACAGAACACAATTCATACTGCTTCAGTCCTTTTGATGCAGATAACTAGGAAAATGAACAAGAAGGCTCATTTTTTTCTTCATGCTGTATTGTTAAGATAGAGAAAAATCCTTCCCGGACAGACTACACATAGATGGTTTCCTTTCGATGCCTCATTGACTAAAATTATATCTGTGTCAGTGTTTTAACCAATCACTGCTTCAGAAGCAGTGCCACCAGGGCGAGCTGAGACTGGCAAGTCCCCCAATAATGGGGCGTACCTGATGCTCATCACCCTGGCAGTACATGGCTGCAGAGTTATGTGAGCGTTTGGGTCACACATTTGAGTGTCTCGGAAAGATGAGGAATTGTCATTGGTTAGGCCACATAGGGTGCAGTACAAATAAGTCAGGAAAGGCAAAGGAATTTAAGACATTGTCAGCGGGACTAAAGAGACACGGATAGATGTGATCAATATTTAGGAGTTTCCGTGAATCAAGACTTGATTAATATTAGATGGGAGGTATAGGGATCAATAGCCACTCAGATTTCTGTCTTGGACAAGTATGAGATGGATGATGTCATTTACTGAGTGAAGGTGCCCAGAGAAGAAGCAGTCTAGAGGGAAAGTAAATCAAATTATACCTGAGTGTGAGTGGGAGCGGGGTTGTGAGTGTGAGTGGCCTAGTGTGGGTAATGTTCAAGTGGGTTTCCTATGCCTTAAAGGACTTTCATATATTGAGGGATGTATTTGCCAGTAACTGAATGAGAATAGTGCCAGGGGCACTAAGCTTTACGGCAGAGAGTGATGGATAAAATGAGAACGATAGAGGTTTAGAAAATGAACTACTCTTGGAGAGAGAGAGAAACAGCGGGAGAATCTGAAGTTCCTTGGGCAAGATATAAACTTTCACTGAATCTGAAATAAAAGATTTGCCATACAGTTAATGGTGGAGGCACACCCCCTGGTAGTGCCAGTGCTGGAAAGGCAGTTAGGGGCTGAGGTAAGAGCACCGCATGGTTGGGGGTAGCCTTGGGTAAACGGTAAGGCCAGCCTGAGCTACACTGTAAGACCTAAATAAATAGAAAATGATTTTAATCTAGCTGTGCTGGTGCATGCCTATAATCCCAGCTACTTTGGAGGCTATAGCAGAAGGATCACAAGATCAAAGCCAGCCAGGGCAACCTAACAAGGAATCGCGCTAAGGACGTGAGTCCCTGGGTTCCTTGTCTGGTACAAAAGAAAGAAAGAAAGAAAGAAAGAAAGAAAGAAAGAAAGAAAGAAAGAAAGAAAGAAAGAAAGAAAGAAAGAAAGAAAGAAAGAAAGAAAAATAAATGACAGCGCCAGGGATATAGCTCATCCCATGTCACAGTCCAGGTCTCCATCTCAGAAACTCTTGGTGCCTCAGGAGCTTCAGCCTGCAGCAGGCAGGATCCTCCATGCCCGTATTCCCCTAGCCAAAGCACAGGATGGGGCCCAGGACCAATGAGTTGGAGAGTGGGCCCAGGAAGGACACTGACTTTTTCTAAACCATAATCAAATATACAGCATAGGGTAAGTAGAGTTGGGTTTGACTGAGCAGCCATGAAATTCCTGGAATGCCAGGATTCCCAGCTACAGGGCTCAGGGGTTTAGCAACGAACCCAAGAAGTGGTCTCAAGTGGGGGGACCTTCTTTATTCCTCTACATTGTGATTGTTTCCCGAAAGGTTGACATGCCTATAAGTTGGTCATCAAGCCAACCAGACAAAACAGACCCAACAGTTTCACGAGCATCTCACTTTCACAATCAGTGGCCTGGGGTCTCCTGGGCAGTGGCAGTCCATTCTCCCAGGATTAGTTAGACTTCTGCCACCTCCCCCACCACCACTGCTAAACGAAACCAACATAGGAGCTTGCACTATGTTCCTTAATACATAGTTTTTAGACTGCTTCCCCAAACCCACCCATTTGTGAAAGTCAAACCAAGTCACTGTGCTGACTATTGTACCCAAGCTGTATTGTAATTAGTCCTTCAACATGTAGTCCATAGCCTTGACATAGCTTTCCCTACTGCACAGGTGAGGTGCATACCTAGGACTTGAAGACATCTTCAAACCATACTACTTCTAGATAGCAAACTAAAACTGCTAAAGAGATTTTAGTACTGTTTCTTAATTCCTCGATCAAACATATGTCTACCATTGCATTTAACCAACCCATAAAAGCTCAAGCCCAGATGGCTCTGTGATACATAAGTAGGACCCACCAGTAAATGTGCCTGTAGATTGGTGTGAGAGCCCTGTTTCATAAGCTAGGTCTCCGAGGGGCTCCGTGCTGGGGCCACATACTATGCAGGTGAAGCTCACTTCCTGTTTCACGACACTTCCCAAGCACTGCTCACCTCTTTGCACTATTCATTCTGTTCTTTTGTGCTGCGCTGTTGGCAATGATGAGTGGGGTTGCTTCCGGTGGGAGGAGAGGTGGCCCTCCTGACACGCAGCAGTCCTGATGAGTTGAGCTGCTTCCAGTGGGAGGGGAGGTGGCTCTCCTGACACGCAGCAGTCCTGATGAGTTGAGCTGCTTCCGGTGGGAGGAGAGGAGGCCCTCCTGGCATGCAGAAGTCCTGAGGCTCCTTGTTCAGGTTTTTGTACCATTCTTTCAAATCTGTACAACTTAGACACTTCAGAGACAATTTCTAGTTTTTGCTTTAGGACTAGTAATTCCTTGCATGATAAAAGAAGTACTTGAGAGAAAGGAAAAAATAGAGAGAAATCATGAGCACAAGAAATTGAGCAAGAAGGGCCCACCGTATAGCTCAGTGGACTAAAGAGCCTGCGTAGGCAAACACAAGGACTGGGGTTCTATCCCCAGCTGGCTATGCCGGCCCTGCTCCTGGGATGCACTGAGATGGCAGCTGAGAGGGCATCTGAAACTGAGTGTGGTGGCACATACCTATAAACCCTGTACTTGGGAGGCTGAAAACAGGAGGATCACTGTGAGTCCAATCTGTGTAGTGAGACACTGTAGACTCCGTGCTAAATACATTTAAGAAAAGAAGTGTTGAGCAACAGATAAGACTTTAAAAGTGTACTTATGCTTAGGTGTTAAATATTTGCTGTCCCAGGGGGTTGTACTTGAAGACTCTCAGCTGAGCACTGAGCATTAGTCCCTGCCCAGCAGGGCCAGCCTGTTGGAAGAGGTCTCAGTCACACGTCATGGGAGGAAGGTCTGATGCAGTCCAGTTTCTAGGAGTGTATTCCCAGGGTGAACAGAGAAGTTAAGGGCTCAGTGACATGGCATGTGTACCGTGAGAAGAAACAGGGAAGTCCCCTTCCAAGAGCAGAACTAGAAAGAATTCAATGAGATGCAGTAAAAGCTCAGCAGAGGAGGCATAATAAACTGAGGCTGACAGAGGTAGACTGACAGCTGTGCTTCAGCCCTGGCTCAAGAGCCTCCTGCACTTCAGCTGGGATGGGCTCTTGCACTCGCGGATTCAGAAACTGACCTGCGAGTCATTTGATTTGCTACAAACATGTTTAGCAGCTAAGAAATAGGTTACTGAATTGATTTGTCTGAATGAAAGAGAAATAGCAAAAATCTTCAAAAATAGTTCCTGCCTGGTTGATGAGTTGATTTGTAAATAAGAAAGTAGGAGAGAGGGAGGGAGGGAAGGAAGAAAAGAAGGGAGAGAGGGAGGGAGGACGGAAGGAAGAAAGAAAGAAAGAAAGAAAGAGATAAAAACGAATGAAAAGTGAAATATGTTGGGCTCTAGTGTCACAATTTTTAAAATATAAGCAGGGATGCTGGCACACACCTGCAATCCCAGCATTCAGGAAGCTGAGGCAGGAGGGTTGCTGGGAGTTCCAAGTCAGTGAGGAATACACAGTTAGCTCAAGATCAGCCTGAACTGTGTAAAAACACTATGTGTCAAAAAGAAAAAAGTACAATTGTTAGTGAAACATATTGTCTTAACCAGATTTTTTATCATTTTTAATATGTGCAACTCAGATTTGTTATATTTTAATATATTGTGTTTATAAAATGGCTTTTGAATGTTAAAGAGATATTAACAATATTATTTCTATAAATTACTTTAGGCAAATATGTACAATGAATTCTATCAAATAAGTACAATTTGAAGTAGGCACTTGTAAGTTAGAATTTAGTAATTTAAGGTAGAATTCAGTAATTTCTTAGCAGACTACTTACCTAGCGTGCATATAATACTGGGTTTGCTCATCAGAGCAGCCACAGCAAAAGGAGAAATGAAAAAAAAAAATCACTGCCATGGAGATAGCATAGCAGTCTAAGTGCCTGCCTGGCAAGTGGGAGGACTCTGGTTCTATCCCCAGTACTGCATGCCATGCTAGCGCTGGAACCCCAGGTACACTGTGCCAGTCCTAAAGCCAGGCATGGTGGCACATGCCTGCAATAGCAGCGCTGGGTAGGTTGAGACACAAGGATTACTATGTGTCTGAGCTGCATAGTAAGACCCTGCCCCAAATACATAAACAAACAATTTTTTAAAAAATTTCAGGGGCCTGATGGGATGGCTCAGTGATCTAAAGCACCTGCTTGGGAAAGCTTGGGCAGCTTCAGGGACCGCGGTTCGATCTCCAGCACCACATGCTGCACCAGCCCTGCCCTCAGGGCAGGCTGAGCCAGCCATAAAAATGAGTGAATAAACAAAGGTTCTGAAACAAGAAAAAAAAATAAATAAAATAAAAATTCCTTAAAAAAATTTTCAGTAAGTTGTCATGACAAAATATTTCACTCCCCCCCCTTTTATATATAGGCTTTTCATAACAGGTAGCTTATATTTAGATATAGCATGAGGTCTATGCAGTCTTGGTTTATACACAGTACTTTATAGTTTAGTCAATCAATCATATCTTGTTTAATATATATGTTTCTAAACCAAGTGCCAAATGCTAAGCGTTTTAACCACATTGATTCATCTAAGCAGTTTGTTTAACATTTCTCTTACCTCATCATCAGCTTATCCCTAACAGGCAAGTTTGTGTGCACATTTGCCCATGTGTGGGCATCCAACACAGACACACACACACACACACACACACACACACACACACACAGAGACAGAAGCTCTAGAATAGGACAAAACAAGATTGGCCAGAGGCTCAGAAAATCAGGAAGGTGTGGCCGGAGATGCAGCTGGACTACTCCAGCACTGTCACTTCATCCTGCAGCTGCTTTACCAATCCCAAGCAGCAGTTTGGCTTTATTGCTTTAGAAATGATGGAGAGAATTTTACTTTATGTTACTTTTTTTGTGTTGCTCTTGTTTCCTACAGAACTAGATCCGATTCCAGAAGGTATCCTCCCTCCTACATTTGCAAAAGCAATTTCTAAAGGATTTCCTTCTGCGGAAAGACTCTTAATGCGACATTTGTAGAAACGATTTCAGGACAGCAATTCATTGCATATTTCAGCACAGTTTTAACTCTGCTTTTATAAGTGTTACAAGTGCCTAAAATATAGAATTGGTGAATCCCTGGGTTACAGCTCTACCTGATACGGTAATTATAGATCACCTCTAAGATAGCAGTAAGATCTTCTTTTTATAAATCTTAGTTCATACTTTTTTTTCCACACAAAAGAACAGACATGGAATCATGACTGGTTTTTATATAAGACCAGGCTAAAGCCAACCATGGCTATGTAATTCCAATGATTTTCTCACCATCAATGGAAAATCACTGTCAGCCCAGCCAGAGTCTACAGACTCTAAGCAAATGTCTGCTCCTTGCCACAGCTCAGTGTGTGGAACTGTTTTCACACAGAAACATTGCCATGAAAGGCCAGCAGATTCGTTTTACATGCACAATGGAATCCTTTTACTTTAACGGTATTATGCCAAGAGGACTGACATTTTCCCTGACTTTAGAACTAAATTAGAACTCAAATATCCAATTTTGACTCAACCCCAAGTGATTTTAATTCATAGTATGTTCCCTTGGCAAAATGATATTCTTTGAATTAGGAGGAAGGAAGGTTCTGGAAAAAATACGTAACTATGACTGTAGGCACATGTACACAGGCATTTGAGGTGAGCCAGTGGCGGCAGCTCTCTGCTGGGCTTGTCCTTCTTTAGATTATGAGCGCCTTGAAAGCAGAAACTCATTCTTGTGTTCGTTCGTTTGTTTGAAATAAATACTCTTCATATTTATTAACCTCTTCTTTTTCCCAAGAATGTTGCCTTAACTAATGGCTGCCCCAAATGTCTTTCTTTTCTTTAAGATAAAAGAAAAAAGTTTCCCATTGCTTTTATTATAAAATAAACAATTAGAAAAATTTATCTACACATAGATTGAGCTAAAGCCTTGTATGATATGTAGGCAGACTGGTTTCCCAAGATGAATGCAATTATTATATATGACAAGGGGGGACAGGGGTATTGCTCACTGGTACAAGTGCCTGCCTGGCAAGGTCCTGAGTTTGACTTCTGGTATGACAAACACACACACACACACACACACACACACACACACACACATATATATATGTATGGAGAGAGAGAGAAACTTATGCCAATAACTAAAAATAAATGAATAAAAAATTATGATATCAGCAGTTATCTTGTGTAGAAAGAGGCTGATCTCATATTATTTATCTTTTTGATACACTATTGTTAATTGTAAAAATAACATTTACAAATTGCTGAAAAATAAATGAAGAGCCAGCCAAATAGCTCAGTAGATTAAAGTGCCTACAAGTAGGCCAAGGGTTCAATCCCTGGGCCTTCAGTACCAGCCTTGTCCCTGGGGTGCACTGAGATTGCAATTGAGACTGGGGATGGTGGTGCAGGCCTGTAATCCCAGCTGTTGGGAGGCTGTAAATAGGAGGATCACTATGAGTCCGATCTAGTGGTAAGATCCTGAACACCCTGTAGATCCTTCACTATAAAAATAAAAAAAAGAAAAATAAGTGAAAAAAAATATTGCCTACCATTCAATCATCAGTTGTGTGAAACCTTTTGCATATTTCTTCACAAATGGTTTATTTCCAGAAAATTCCATGAGTCTATAGCTACACCGCGGTTCACAGCTGTCCTGGCACTCAAAAGAGACTATTTCTCCCTTCCAGAGACTTTTTTTCAATGACTTTCTTTTGGCTTGTTTAAAGCCATTTTCATTTAATTCTTTACATCTATTCTGTAAATAGCTGCCCCTCTGGAAACAGCTTTCTTTTTCAGAATTCAAGGAGAACGTGTGGAACTTTTGAATTTTAATTAATTCATTGCTGCATGTTGAAAACTGAGTCACAATCCCCAGATAATCAGCACCTGTCCTTAGCTTTCTGGCCTAAGCGGGTGCTTCAGTTGTGCCCTACCTCTCTTATTCATCCATGAAAGTGAAACGTGTGCATAGCCGGGTAAGACCAGGTGCTCTATGTATTGGTAATTACTTTCAGTCTCAAATTCCTGTGAAATGATGGTACTGACACATGTGAAACAATTCACCAAATTTGTCAATATGCCATGTTATGAAATTGCCTCCTGCTTAGCTAGCCCAGAAAAGTCTGTAGATTTTCTCAAATGTTTTGTGGTGTATGCCTTCATAAAGTATATATCATCACTTAATTTAGAAACCATCCTTCCTCTGTCATTCATCAAAACTTCATTACTCTAGGGTTATTTTACCTTAAAAGAATTCTTTGCAAAGAAGTAATATTGGCTGACAAACAAAATTCCCTCCATTCTTTCTTCTTCCTGCCTTTGAAGAGTTTAAGATCAAGCATTAAACCCATATGTGCTCTGGTTTGAAGAATAATCAAGTGAGCTGGTATAACAGAGGGCCTGAAAATGTCTGAAGGTAGAATGAATATTTTATGCTAAGCCAGTCTGCTCCAAGCTCAGAGAATATTAGGCAGCATGACCTCAAAGAAACTATGAGGCAAAAATAGACGGGAAATGCTTTGGGCTTTAGAGCTTTTCATTTCCTGTGAGCAACGCATCGCCTTTCCTTGTCTCACCTCCTGTTCATTGTCCTGGTGGAATCTTCCCACTGCTTCCTTGCCTGTGCCTGGAGCCAAGTCCTTACAGGAGGCCAAGAGCTGCAAGCTGAGCTTGTGATGGGCAGAGCAGGTTCCGCTGGACATCGTTTGACTCTTCCTGGGGAAGGACTGTGGCTCTCTGATAGTGGACTATGCCTGTAGTTAGGGATGTCTTGACTTAGACATAAAGTGAAATTGAGCTCAAAGAGATCTGTTCATTTAAAAGGCCTGTGGGGGAAGACTCTGATTCCCCTGCCATTTTTCTACTATCTAAATGGAACATTGCATTAATTGATATTGAAAAGGGCCTGAGAAAATGAACTGGTCTTCCCACCCCGACCTGAAGAAAGCAGGCGACACCTGCTGTGTCCTAGTTGCCACCTCTAGTGAGCACTGTGAATGGAGCTGCTTCTTTATGGAGGTCCAGCACCCCACCTCCTCAAACCTTGCCTTGGGCTCGGATCCTCTCTTCTTGTCAGCTGGTAGCCACAAGCCAGGGGACACACAACATCCAGACAAGTGCTAGAAACACCCTCTTCAGCTCAGCTGGGCACTGCCCAGCCAGAGGCAGGTAGGAGGTAGAGAGGGAAGGTCACCAGCTGCTAGGTCTTTAGCATGCCCTGCCAGCTGAGGAACATGTGCATGCTGTTGTTCTCTGGCCATGACCAGGGACTTGGGAGTGACCGCAGCTTTGGTCCTGGAGTAAAGCTGAAAATAATGTACTAAAACAAGAAGGAGTGCTTGACTCTGGCATCAGTTAAGAATGTAAGTGTGCAAGGCCAAGCTTTCTCATTTATCCACCTATGCTTATTTGTGAGATTATAGATATTTTCTCAGGGCTGATGAAGACAGGTATTCTGTGGGTACAATGACATCTGTGTACGCCAGTCCAAGAACCATGCCAACCTCACGGCCATCAGCCATTGGCTGGTGAAGGTTGCTTCCTCCACCCGCAACTAGAACTGACACCAGTGGCATTCTAGAGTTCATGATGCAAGAGCCAGCCCAATAGCTCAGCGTATTAAAGCACTTGCAAGCAGGCACAGGGGCCACAGGTTCAATTCCTGGGCCTGCTGTGCCAGCCCCACCCCCAGGGAGTGCTGTGACAGTCCTTGAGACTGGGAGTGGTGGTACACGCCTGTAATGCCAATTATTGAGAGGCTGTAAACAGGTGGATCACTACAGGTCTGATCTAGTAGCGAGATCCTGAACACCCTGTAGACCCTCTCCTTAAATAAATAAATAAATAAATAAATAAATAAATAAATAAATAAATAAGAAATAGAGTTTACAATGCAGAGCTGGGTGTGAGTGAATCAATCTGTAGTTTCTCACCATGCCCTACAGCTTTTTCCACCTCTATGAAAGCTAGGGCTGTTTTCTCACTTTGCTTCTTGCCTGGGGTCAGTTTATATACAAACCAGTGGCCAGGTGGAAATTACCGCTAAGCACCATGTTAAAGAATCGAATTCTTCATACGTTTCTTTCCTTTTTCTTCATCTCATACCCGAACTATCACCACCTTCTCTTGCTACAGAACATGATCATGGCTGTTTATGATCACTGAAACATAAACATAGTCCACATCAAAGATTTCAGAAACCTAAGTTGTATCATTTGAAAGGACTGGTTGCAGTGATCAAGAACAAGCGAAGAACAATATTATTTTCCAAATATTGCAGCATTTGTGATTCCACTGATTGCAAATCCAAACTGCACAGCTCCCCTCAGAATTGCAAAACACCGTAGCTCTGAGGCGAGTGGTATGCATTCATGATTCTGGAGTTTGAGCCACTGCCTTTGTTTCTCTGCTCAGATATTTAAGCCACTGAACCTGGGAAATGTTTTGGCTTTGCTTTTGGATTTTTGTTTGCTCTGGGGGTGCAATGCAGGGTTTCATGCATGTTAAGCAGCTACTACACCTCTGATCTATACCCCCAGCCCAGGGTTGGAAGTGTGTTGGCCTTTTGGAGAGATTTTCCCATCTCTCCAACCTCATTCTGCCTGCTCCCTCTCCTCCACTCCCTCTCTCCTCTCCTTCTTTCTCTCCTTCTCCCTCTCCCTCCATGTCTCCCTCTCTCACCTTTTACAAATTTTTGCTTTTGCATCTTGGCAAGCAATCAAAACCACACCAAAACCACTTCGGCCTCCCCATTTCATAGTAGGCTTCTTTTCTGCTTATAGATTGAAGAAAGAAAATAGAGTGTACGCTCCTTTATTGACCTCACACCTGAATGAAATATGTCTGTACCTCTTCCCTAAGATAAAATGTTCAAATGATTGCAAATGAGCAGGGATCTAAGAGCAACTGTGACACATGCAGACCCAGAGAGGCCTGATGACCTGCCACATTTTGAGCAGCTGTCTTGTCTAGTGGCCAAGCTCTACTCAAAACCCTTCTCCGATGTCATACAGTAAGACTCAAATAAGCACGTAGTGACATAGGTTCCCATGCCAGTAGACACTGAGATGGGGCTGTACAGGTTTCGCCTTTAGAAATTTCTAGGGATGTAAGTAGTGATCTGGAGGTGAGGCAAGACAGAGAGGGACACAGAGCATGCGCCATGGCAGCTGGAAGCACTTGGTCTCCCAGGGGCCAGGGAAATTCTCAAGGACCCCTCAGTCTCCCCTGTGCCATGGGCTATGGAAGCTGCGCTTCTTTTCCATGAAGTCCTCCATCCCTGTGTGTTTCTGGGGATGGCTAACACTCCCCCATTTCTGGGTCATTTACATGTAGGCTCAGCATGTGTTTATAGCCAGCAAACAGGACTTTTATTTTTAATTCTTAAAGAATACAAAATAGGGATATAAAGGAAAAGAAGCAGCTTTAGAAGTGATACAAGATTTCACTAAACAAAGTAATAGGGATTCCACAGTGGCTGTTATACCTGATGCTATCTTCAAATTAGTTGTTCACATTACCAGATATAAATGTGTAGCATTCATTTAAAACAAAACAAGAAGTTATAAGAAATTCAGAAAAAGAAAAAAATCAGAGGGGGGAAAAGCAAGCATTAACTGCTCCTTTCAAACAACCAGCGGAGATCGACAACAAAATTATCCAGACAGTTTTGCCTACCTACCCAATATATCATTTTCGCTTCCTACACTTGTCCTTCTCCTCATCCCAGCTAGAAATCGCTCTTGGGCAGACTCATACTTATTAACAGTGCTCAGGTCAGGGATTTAGCTCTGAAAGTGACCACTCAGAAGCCATGAGCACCTGTGGGCCCCCGGTGAGGGTCCTGCGCTCTGAATTCATTATGTGCAACTCTTTGCGTGTCTAGAAAACTTAAGCAGAATGATTATAGCTTCTGTGTTGGCAAGCATCTGGGTATGTGACATTAAATGCAATCCAAAGAAGTCTAGATTAATTTATCACACAATCAGCGAAGCAGTTATGAAATGTTGAAATTCTTTGTAAATGGCCATTTGAAACAAGAACTTCTTTCGGCAGAAATGTAAAGAAATTTTTTTCTATAAGTTGTTTAATTAAAACATATTTTAATGGGCAGAACTCCTTGGCTCACCCCTGCAAGGGCTGCCCTAACTCTGGGGACACCCAAGTCCCTCTGCTGTCCTGCAGGCCACAGCCCTCCAAGCAGGTGGGGAGCAGAGTAGACAGCGCCAGGCTGTAGCCTGTCTGGGGACGAAGGTGTACCCTTGCTCAAGGGTGATCTTGGAGCATTTTCAGAACTCTCAGCATCACTTTCCTCTTGCCTGTCTTTCTGTCTCTGCTGTTCTTCAAAAGACAATGGCTTGCTTTCTTCCACCGACTCTAAGGCTTAAAGCTATGACCCCTGCTCTTTGAGCCTATCTCAGTTACTCTTCTCTCATTGCTGGGACAAATACCCACACACAAAATGAAGAAAGGAAAGGTTTCTTCAGCTCACAGTTACTGGAGGTTTCGGCCCATACTCAGCTGTCTCCAAGGCAGAGCGGCACAGGGCAGGGAGCAGCAGTTCATGGCGGCGACAGCAAAGAGCAAGAGGAGCCAAGGGAGGAGCAGCAGCAACGATGGCAACAGAGAGAGTCTAGCTCTCTTAGGTGACATTCAGGCTTTCCATCCAGTCTCGGAGAAGTTCTCACACCCATAATCCCAGCAGTACTAAAACCTATAATTCCAGCCTTGAATCACCCATAATCCCAGTGGATCATGAGTTAATCTCAAACTCTAGAAGCCCCCGCTCCATGACTGCATGAGACTTTGGGGAGACAACTAGACACAAACCATAACAGAATCCTTCTCTGCCTATCCAGCCTTGGGGATGTTTCTTTTCTGCTGCATCATAACCTTCATCCATCCACTTATCAGTCCTTACTGAATGCGTTCTATGTGGCGGGCACAGTCCTAGGTACCGCTGACATGAAAAGCAATGTTTACACCTACAAAAGTTCTATTTAGTAGGTGACATCTACAACGGTTGAAGAACCCAAGTTTTTCAGGTCTATGACCTATGAAGTAAGCAAAACACAATAATATGAAGTTATTCATAACCATAGGCCATTTGTAATTGTGAGCTCTTTAAAGTACCACCACTTCTTTATGTATATTTGCCACAATGACATAAACATGTGTTGACAGATCTATCTTTATAAATTGTAATATTATTCTAATTGATGATCAGTGATCATAAATCACTTGGGGTTTATGTCATGTTGGATAAGGTCAATAGCATAATTGTATGATATTTGTGGAAAATTATGTTATCTTATCTATGGAAGCCTGAACAAACACCTCACTGTAGTAGATGATTCCCTGATAAGATGTTAACTGGAAACTTTCATGGAAATGCAGAAAATAGGCTCACTAAAATTCCCTCTGCTCTCTAAAATCCCTTCAGAATCAAGGCAGATTTTTCTAGCCCCTAATCTTCCCCTTGTCCCTGTAGATCCCTTCCACTCCAGCCTCATCCACTGCCCATCTCTCCATTAGAAAGTTATCAAGGACTAAGTCAGTCACCCACTGACAGCTAATCACATTCAGCCATGTATGGCTTCTATGACAGGACGAGGAAGTATGAAATCCCAGTTATTACGTACACTGTACGCAGCTCCTGCTCATGGCAATGAAGGACCCGGCTAAGCCTCTACCAAGGCAGGATGCTTGGCTTTGAATTATCGTATGGTGGCTGATCTTGCCTAAGCAAGTAAGCTTACCATTGCTTTTAAATGGTTGAAAGGTGAGTGTGTGTGTGTGTGTGTGTGTGTGTGTGTGTGTGAGATTGCTAATTGCAGAGCTCCTGAATTAATACTTGGCAGCATCATTGCATTCATTGTATAATGGGAACACATGGTTCACAAGAGATGACATTATCTCCCAAGACCTTGAGTTATATCTACAAACTAACGCGCAATCACAGCTAACTAGTAGGAGATGTGCTTACAGATGAAATGCCTTGTAGACAGTAGGTGTTGAGTAAATGTCAGTTTCCTTCTCTTTTCCAGTTGACCTGGCTAAATTAAGCATTTAATTAGTCACTTCTATTTTAGCTAATGTTTACAGGGTAACGATGGCAGGATTTTTTTTAAAAACTCAAGTCCACTGGGTTAGGTTTTATGGATGGATAGAATAGGGATTTATCAACATCGTAGTACATTCTTCAATTGAAAAATGTTTTTCTTAAAGAACTGAAATGTTTATGATTGAAAATTAATCTGCTTGTCAAGTCACTGTCACCTATCTAGTAGTAGATATAAAATATCAAATATTAGCTCACTGACATATTAGCTACTACATATAAATTAGCTTCTGGTAGATTAATAAAATATCAGCTCATCATGTCCTATAGAGTGCATAGAGGAAAATCTGCTAGCCCAGCCATCATCCCTTCCCCAAGCTTACCATGTGGCTTTCACCACACTGCTCAGTATTCTCTAGTTTTGAATTAGTGTCCCACCGTTTAAAATGGAGAGAGCTGCACATTTCTCTTTGTAAATGGAAAAAGTTGGCCAGACTGGACTCCTGTTCCCAAGGAAAACAGCAGTCTAAGGAGAAGCTGCCTCCTTCAGGGACTGTGTTTCTGATTGTTCCAGCCCTCTTGGTCGTTATCGATGTGGAAGGCAGATATAGGCAACCGGCTACCGTCATCCTACAGCCCGTTCATTTTTTCCCCAGCACACTCAGGCTTTCCCTCCCGCTCCTGCCAACACCATCATCACTTCTGAGCCAGCAGGGCTTACATGGAAGAGAGGAAGGGAGCTAGGAGGGAGAGCATACCCTCGACGGGAGCTGCCATTTTAACTGATCCTTGAAGACACTTTATTACAAGGAAGGCTGCTGCGTCTTTGACAGGAAGACATGAAAACCAGGACACAGCGAGAATCTCAAGATCGTACCTTTTTCAGTTGTCCCTAGTCTTGCAACCAGGTGTCAAGCCTGAGGTCAGAGGTGCCTGGCTCTGATCTTGCAGCCGGTGTTTCCAATTAGTCAGCAGAGGCCACGGGTACTACAGGAACCTGGGGGCAGATACTGCAGAAGCGATGTCTGGGGTATAGATAAGGAGAGGCTGCCAGTAAATAAGACAGCCAATCCTGTTATAGGAGGGCCACACCTCTGACTTTGCAGTTTGCCTTGAAACGACCCAAAGGACTCTGTCAATACCCTCTGTAACTTTTAATCAATGCCAGTCTCTCTTGTGTTTTCCTGGGTTGTGAGTTCAGAGTTGAGAAAATGAACTGTATCTAATCTTTCATAAGTAGAACTGAGGGTTATTTTAACAGCTTATCAGTTAATAGTGAAAAAGTACTTGGTTAGTTTTCTTGAAACATGGCTTTTCATGAACTCTTGATGAGCCCAATAAAAATCTTCAGGTGGTTCTGCAAGCTTGTCATGCTTTTAGTGCCACTTAAAAGGAACAAAAAAGGATGAGAGGTGTGCTTAATCTTGTAATTTTTCCTCAACCTTTATTTTGGGAATACCTATAATTTCCCATCAATACCTGACAATTCCTGGGTTCCTAGTAGACTTCAGTGAGAGGGATACTTGAAACTATCTGACAGATACAAAAATAAAAGCAAAATAAACTCCTTTGAGCTTGGGATGACAGTTGCCAAGTTCCATTTTCATGTGCTTTGGGAGGATTCATTTTAACACTTTCTATGTCTCAGCTTTCAAAGTACATCAAAGGGCCTGGGAGCTAGCTCAGTGACGTAAGCACCTGCTTCCCAAGTGCAGGATCCTGAGTTTGATCCCTAGTACCCCCCCCACAAAAAAATACATAGAAAATGATTCCTCTGGAGCCATAAACTTTCTTCAGGCAGAGTCACAATAAAACAGCAATGATAACTTTTATTCATTTCAGAACCCAAATGATCAGGAAAGTAAAGGGAGACCGTGTCTTCTTCAGTGGCAAAAACTACAGTTTATTGGGTGACTTATACCTTTGACTGTGCATAGCATTCTCTGAGGTGTTTCACCTGTAATCTTCTAAGCACCCTAATTTCCTCTGCCTTATAATTTAGGAGACTATGGTACAGAAAGGTCAGTAGTTTGCCCGGGGTGAGAGGCCAGATCAGGGTGTAAATTTTAGAAAGCATCCCTGACTGCTGTCAGGCTGTGCTTTAACTTGAACTTTCATGGGGCATGTAAAGACAGACAGTAGGGTCACATTGTCTGCCACTTGAGAAGCAGAGAGACAATTTTGTACAATTTCCAAAGCTTAATTCGCAAATGGTTTGTATCAGTGGTAGCCCTGGAGTTGCTGAAGGTACAAGGATGCAGATACACGCCATGGTCTGCCAAAATGGTCCCTCTTCCACAACAGCTCTCCCTCTTTATCCTCATAAGCAGCTCTTAGAGCAACTGGTTGCCCCCAAAAGGGCATCTACTTAGGTCACACCTCCTATTTGGAATCAAAGATGACCGCCCTGTTCCCTCAGTGAATTTTATATCTTCCTGTGAAGGCCAAGCAGCTACCCTCCATAGTCATTTAGGGAGCAGTAATTGAAGACTAGAGCTGTCAGAAAGGAGCCCGAGGAGCTGGAGGCAGGTTGCTCCCAGGTTTATCTCGTGGGGACCGGTGAGCATGAGGCTGACTGCTCCAGGCTGCTACAGAGCCTGCCTCTTGAGTGTGGCTCCCCGTGCTCCACGCAGCGCGGGTTGTTCCTGTGCCTGCCTCTGCACTCAGTGGGGTGTGACTCCTACTGAGTAAGGAAGGTGCTGTAGCGCTGAGACTGAGCTCCGAGTCGGCCTGGCAGGCACTGATCCACTGACTCTCTACACTGCAGAGCCATATTGTTTGTACTGTAGAGAGTATTCCACGAGAATAGCAAAGAGAAAAAAAACACTTATCTTTACAAAACAAAGAAAAAAATATTGATCATATCTGCTGAGTGACTCGGCAGAATGGGTGTCAGGGCTTTATCTTGTGTATACTTATCCCCCCCCTCCCCCCCGCTTTGGTCTAAAATCTTCTTTCTGCGAGTCCAGTTTCTCTAATTGGATAGGTATCTAACCCCTCGTTCTGAAGGACATCCTTGAAATCGAGTGAGAGTGAACCAGCTCCCCTCCCTGTTCCCTCCCTAAGAGCTCGAGAAAACCAGTCTGGTCTTCTTTCTGAAGAGGAGACCATTCTCTCCTTCACCATCCTGAGCCTTTATCCATCTCGTCTCTAAGTCACCTGCCAAGTATGTGAAAGAGCAATTTAACAAAAGCTATTATTTTAATTTAATTTGGTTATTCAAACCATAGATGCTTGATATTTTAAACTTGCAATCTCATATGTTCAGTTATTAAGAACACACAAAAAAATCAATAAAACCCTTAGGCAGAATACTGGTTTTGGTCATCAAAGATGGTGACCCCAGCTTCCACCCCTTCTTCCATCATCCATGATATAAAATCTGAGCTAGCTCATAACTAAGTCCCACATGAGGAAGGCCTGATGCCACGCCTTTAGCTGAGGCAATTAATAATCATCAAAGTGGTACAGAAAATGTCACTCTATGAAGAAACGGTAAATGTAGGGGGCTCTCAGGTTAGCTCGGTGGTGTAAGCACCTGTGCGGCAATCCCAGTCAGGCACAGGGGATGGCAGTCCGATCCCCACACCCAGCCTTAAGGCAGCCTGAGCCAGCCAAAAAGAAAAAAGAAAAAGAAATACTGAATGTGTCTCCCTGCCTGAGCCACATTACACAGCCTTCCCTTTCCTCATGGACCATACCTCCAGAGCTCTGCTGTTTGTAGGAAGGGCTCCAGTCTCAGTGCAAAGGACCTACAAACTTTCCCTGGGTCATCACAACATTCTGGAACTGAAAAGTGAAGCAATGGGCTCCAAAATCTTAGGGCTTCCCATTTTCTCACTTTCAAACATTGTGAGGTGTATCTTTATAAGAACAAAACAACACAGTTATTATATTTGAATAAAGTCTTGCACGCCCAATTTAATTCATTGTTGAAAAATTTCAAGTGTGCCAGATTATTCCAGAGGAATAATTATTGCCTTATTGCCTAACAAATGACTTTAATAGTAGCCAGATAGTTTCAGAAACAAAGCTTAAAGGATCTTTTACAGATGTTTATAGCAAAATATTATATAATATGGAAAGTGGGCTCATTATAATATTTTGGATATGGAACATAGTGAGACCCACAACAGTGTCCAAAAAGCCCTGCTGTACATAATAATATATAAATGTATATGTTGGTTCTAATCATCACTGTATTTTAATGATAATTTATGGCAAGCATAAGGTAAAATTTGACAGAAAAGGCTAATGAATGATCCACAGATATCCCTGAGACCCAATCAGGGAGTAATTTAGAGCCTAGAGGAATGCAACTCATTGAAAACCTCTCAACTAAATAAAAGTGCATATGCTATGAAATTAGTGGATACATATATATATATATATATATATATATATATATATATATATATATGCCAGAATACTGTTGAATGCATAGCACTCTGCCCTGAATTAAAGCAGTATTCTGGCATTTTATCTCCAATGGCTCATACGCTTTCCACATCCTATAATGAAGTACTGGGATAAAGATGCAATGTTTTTGCAAAACTATCAAGCAAAGCAATGTCTCTCAGAACTCTAGGGACACACTAGCGTGGTTTCTCTAAAAAATCATACTTCAGTATTATATGAGCACTTACCCAGTTCTCACCATGCACCTGGAGGTAACAGGCTGCCTTTCTCTGCAGAAGAGCACAGATAAATAGACAAGGGCCAGTTGACGAGTAGTCAAGCCTCCTGTCCCTTTTAGACAAGCTCACCATTTTAAAACTAAGTGCAAATATGATACACTCACACAAGTTGTTTTTGTAAAAAAGGAAGGAAAATTAGTCATTTCAAGACAAGAGCTGTCAGAGCTAAAACATATTTTTTTCAAAAATCAACTGTTTTGCATTAATTAGCATATTTATATCATACTAATTAACCACACACAAAAAAACATTATATTCATATTTGTCAGATGAGGGGCCTAAGGCATATAGATTTTTTCCCCACAGAGAATGAAGGAAAAACCAGGGTATATCTAAGGCCTCTGGCTTCAAGATGGAGAGACCTGAAGATGACAAAAAACTTTCTTTGTCCTCTACCTGCCAGGTGCTAGGCAAGATATATACTTATTATCTGGTATGAAGATACTAGAAATAGTAGAACATTTTCTAAGGTAGAAACAGTGATTATTTTTAATGATTTCAATGTCATGCTCACACAAAACTAGGAGTGGTGCAACAAGGTTTTGTTTGTTTGCCTTTTGGTTTTATATTTTAGGACAGAGTCTACAGGGCCTATAGGGTCTCACTACTAGATCGGATGCCTAGTGATAGCCTGTGTTCAGCCTCCCAAGAGCTGGGATTACAGGCAGGAACCACGATGCCCAGTCTCAATGGCTGTTTCAGTGTGCTCCAGGGGCGGGACCAGCATGGCAAGCCAAGAGATCAAAGCCCTGGATTTTGTGAGCACAATAAGTTTATCTAACTTACCGTTTTTTATCTAGGATGGCTGAGCTGCCATTTAATATTTTCAGACAGTATGCTATTTCCTGAACTTAGGAACTTATAGTGACACTTAGGAACAAGTTTTGCCCAAGATAATAAAGACAAGTTTCAAAAACAGTCTCTCGGAATGCTGCTTCCATTGCTATCTGTCTTAAGGCACTACTTGTCCCAAAGCAACTATTGGGCTTGATAGGTGAATCTCAGTCCCAACCTAGGATGGAAGCATGGCATGTGCTCAGCTCTTTAGTGGAAGAAATAATAGCCCCTGCCTGGTGAGTTTGTTTTAAATGTTAAATGAGAAAATGGAACATCTTGCCTAGCACCTGGCAGGTACAGGACAGAGGAGGTTTCTTATCATCTTCAGGTCTCTCCCTCCTGGAGCCAGAGGCCTTAGATGTATCCTGGTTTTTCCATCTTTCTCTGTGGAGAAAAATTCTGTATGTTTCAGGCCCCTCACCTGATAAATGTGTATATAATGTCTTTGTACGAGGTTAATTAGCATAATATAAATATGCTAATTAATGTAAAACAGCTATCGTGGCTGTAAACAGACTTGCAGAAAACGTTGGTCAGAATGCAGTCTTCCTCCCAGAACGACAACCACTTCATTTACAGATGGATGACTTCAGCAGACTTTCCGAGTGCTGCTAGAATCCACCAGTATTCCATTATCCTATCAAGATATTGGGTGACGCCTGCTGAAAAAGTCATTCCTTCTAAACAAGCTTCCAGAAGGTCCCTGCTGGAATTCAAATAGTCTGGGATACACAGTGCATAATGGCTTCTCCAGGTGAAGGCCATTTCTTCTAACAAGTTAGGACAAAATCTTTTCCTTTGTGACAGTGGTACTACTGCTGGCTCAGGTCCTGCCGGCGACTTCACCCAGTCCATTTCCTTAGTCCATCCGTTCCTATTTCTTTGTGAATTTTTTTTTTTTTTTTTTTTTTTTTTTTATTGTAAGAATGTTGTAGGGATTCTGTTTTGGCAAAGAAAGTGCCTCAAGAAACTCACAGGCATAGAGGTTTATGAAAGGAAGACAAAGGCAACACTCAGTTTTTTGAAATCTAATTCCAGCTATGAAGCAAATGCCACAAAAGGGCACAGGCAGAAAATCTGTAAAAGGCTTATCTGCCCCTGTTGACCAAGGATTTATTCTATTGTGAAGGAAACAACCAGTGAGCCAGATATTGTGCTAGGCTCTGGGAGCAAAGGATGAATCAGCCCTATTTTCAAAGAACTCACAACACTCAGGAGCACTAGGACCAGCTCTCAGGATGCAAGGATGGCTAAGGAATGTTTTGGCCTTGGAGGTTCCAGTCCAAATGAAGAGAGCTTTGGGATACCAGTGTTGATGAGGACTCTGAAAAGAGCCTAAATATCAGGAGATTTGCATGGCCATGCGCCTAATTCAGACTGGAGAAAAAGCAAGACCGAAAGAGTGGACCCTTACCTTAATTCCTAATCCCCTAAAATATAAAACTAAAAGGGGATGGGGAGAGGGGGGGAATACTACCAAAGAAGTAGATGGAAAGATCTGGAAATGACTGAGCATTGAACTACAGATGAAGCAACATACCTTCTTGTTTAATCTCAGAGGAATCCTTGAAGAATGGCAATGGTGTAAACGGCCTCCTCTATAGAAGAGGACGCTACAGCTCAAAAGGGTGGTGTTTCCAATGGTCACGTGCATGTGGCAAAATCAGTGGCAGAATGGTGCCTGAGATATTAGCGGCTTTATGTTCTCCACTAGGTGCTGCCAATCACCGAAAATGTATCACACCACGGCAAACTCAGCCATCCAAGCTATTAACTCAGGGTGCTGGAGGATAGAATCCAGTGAGGGAGACTGAAGTGCTCAGCTTGGCCTGGAATTAGTTGGCTTTTAATGCTGCTTCTGTCAGATCTCATAGGCTGAGTAGGATACAAACCCCAGAGAAAAAGGGCGGGACGAGGTAAAAGACTGTTCAGATGCGTTAAGCAACATGAGTAGATTCGGAGCAGGGCATGGAACATGGTGTGGCTGCCCCTGTAAGGCAGGCCACTGTTACTCGGGCAAGGCTGAGTGATAGGCAAATGCTCAGAGGAGAACAGCTTTTATGTAACACAGAGAGAAGGGTGGAATTGCCTGAGTCAGGAACAGTGAAGGTTTTTATTCAAAGAACTTACCATTTCAAGATTTGTATTTTTTTTTAAAGCTAAACACAAATATAGATTCAGTGTCAAATAGTGTCATAAACTGTGTGTGTGTGTGTGTGTGTGTGTGTGTGTGTGTGTGTATGTGTAACCAGGGTTTGAACTTATGACCTTGCACTTGCCAGGCAGGTACTTGTGCTATGGAGCTATCTCCTCAGCTCCAGTGTCATAAACTTTTAAGCTTTAATACTGCTTCACTCCATGTCTCAGCAGCTTCAGTTTGTCCAGTTTTACCAGTAGGAGGCTGGTTGTCAAAGGTTGGCAGGACAAGGAAAAAGAAAGTTATTGTTTTATGGGTACAGGGATTTTAGCAAGCAAAGATATAAAAGAGTTCCAGAGTTGGACCATAGAGGGGTTGTGAGTATATCCTAGACCACTGAATAGGACTCTTCAAGGGGCTTAAAATATTCTTATTTTATGTTTCATGGATAGAGCTACACTAGAAAAGTTTATGATTGAGCTATATACTTGGAGTTGATACATAATTATTACATAAAGATAATTTAAAAATATCTATTGTCACATAGACAAAAAAAAAAAAAAATCAATTGAATCAATTGCTGCTTTTAATATGACCGGGAGAGGGAAAAAAAAAATTTACTTTTGTATTTCTCTTTGAAGAAAATTGCCCAGGCCAATAATCACACAAAAGGAAAGTGACAAGCACATTCCGTCCGAATGAAGCAGAGAGATCTGTAGCTCCAAGGCATGACACACAGAAACACAGTGAGACAGGAAATAGTCAGTGACTTAGCTGAATGAGAGGACAATATCGCAGAGGAGGAGAGCACCTCGCACCCCACAGGACACTCCGTGAGATGGGCGATTTCCAAAACTATGGAGGGATTATGTGGATGCAAGTATAACATTGATGCATTCACAAGCCTCTCTCAGTATAGTTTATTGGCCTCTCCTGCAGAGATTCCAGGATTTAGGCAGAGAAGGAGAAGAGCAGCCCAGCAGCAAGGAGAAGAGCAGCCCAGCAGCAAGGCTGAAAGGGTGCTTGGGAAATGCTAAGCCCTTCAGCTCTTCTTTTTTGCCCCTGTGAGAACATAAGGAGGCTGATTCCTATCTTACCCCTGGCGGGGCGAGGGGGGGGGGAGAACAACCCTTAAGGAAAAATACTGCACACAGCGGCATTTCTGGGGAGTTGCAGAAGTGTCTGGTAGGTCCACTAAGTTGAGATCCCTAGCAAACAGTTCCCACCATACTAACAGAGCCCATGCCGCCTTTCTGGGGTTTCTTCTGTGGGTGGGAGTTGAGGTCAGCGCTCAGAGAACGAGTTCGAGGGGATCTGTTCAATCACAGCTCGGTTCCAGTGTTTTGGGTCCTTCTTTTATAATATTCCACTGTTTCCAAAGGATGTTGTGTTTGTAGAAACCCATTCAAATTAAGGGTAAAGAGAGAAAAGGAAGGAGAAGAGTGGAGGTACAAAACCAAAGGAAATACATGGGCACTTGTCACATTTTAAATTGAATACAGTTACCTCATTTAATCAATGGATTGCTACAAATTTTCCCTTGAGGTCTAATATCAAAAGAGAATAAAGTTCTGAAAATCAATTACATAATGCATCTCATGTTACTTGTACTTGTCCTCTACAGAAGTGTTTCTCCCTTGAAAAGCTGGCTTTCTGAACCTTATAATATAGACAATTAAATGTGTTGACAAACATTGAAACAGATCTGCCTTCAAATGTTCTGCATATTGTTAGTACCTTACAAGGTCATCAGAAGGTCATGTGTTGCCTAGGTGATAGACAGCAAGCCAGCATCACTTATGTATAGAGCATGACCCAAACCTTATCTCACTTAATGGCTAACAGACTCATTTTATTACCATATACACGTGCACCCACCTGGTAGTGTTTATGCCTAAAGATGGAAAGCATCACAAAGTCAAACCATTTACTCCTGGATGTCTTGAAAATTCTAAATTGTGCTATTTCTTATGCATATGCCCCTCTGTGTGCAAGTACAAATGTACATAAGATACACACCACTTTTAACAGATCATTGTCATTGTTCAACTGAGGAAAATGGGTAAATTTAGAAGAATAAAGAAAAGTACAGGAACTTTAAACTGGACCTACTTTTAATAGCCCTTCCCCCCACACACACACACATACACAGTCTGAAGAGTGAGCTTTGAAATGATACACAGCTGGGTTCAAATATTTTTTTAACAAGTCCGTGGTGTTGCCTGTTGTGCAATTAGTATTATCAAATCTACCTGACGAGGAAGTGGGACTAATACGCAAGAATGCATAGTGCACATAGCACTCAGTTGATGATTAATGAATAAGGACAATTATTCTTTATGAAAGAGGAAATCTCAATGTAGGACATCTTCAAAGTCGTCTACTACTCTGGAATTCTTGAGAGGTTAATGATTTAGGAAGTTGTTACCACTGAAATCCAACTGTAGATATAGTGAGTGTAATGAGACAAAAAGGAATGTTAGGAACCTATGAAAAATTTCCGTCCACGGAAGGAACATACCACAGTGCCACTCAGTCGTGAGGAAGTGCTACAGGAGTTCAAAGTGACTTATTCCCATTCATGTTGTATACAAAGCAGAATACCAGGAAGCTGCAAAAACTAACGCCATGACCATTGTGCCTAAGGGGGGAGTTTCACCTATCTGCATATTTGAATTAAAGTGCATTGGACAGAACTAGATCTCTTGTTAGTTCGTAATATGGTTGTGGGAAATCTGGTGATGAAAGGCTGGAAAATGTAGTTTCCTTGTAACCTGAAAACAAGAGTTAGCATAGAAGACAAGATTGGATAGGGGCACAGCATTCCAGAGTGATCGTATCTGAGGAAAGTTAGGTGACACAGTAAAATCATGCAGTTGGTTTCAGTTAATTAATGGTATTAATGAAGAGTTCTTGAAACATGCCATTGGTTCCAAAAGTTACACTCTTCATGAAATAATAAAGAAAGCAAATTATATTTAGTGTGGACCTAGTCAGTATGTAACTGATAGTTTCCATATGAGAGTTACCACATTGCACTGAGTGCCCCAATAGTTACATAAGAGAGATTTTAGGTGTGTTTTGGATCTATTAATACTTCTATAATACTTCTTTGTATTAGGCAAATGGCACACCATGATGCTTTATTGGCTATATGAATTTAACTTAATGTTTTTAAAAAATGAGTCAATGAAGAAAAATATCAAGGATTGATATTCCATCAAGGAATGGATTGTTAAAATGACACAAATAATCAGCAGGCAAGTTGCTGAAGCTTGAGAAACATACTACAAAGTGGTTTAAGGCAAAGACTATGTATGTTCAGCTAATTCTGTGATGTTAGGCATCTGGAGTATCCTCCACTAGGGTCCTGTCCCTGGATATGGGATGCCAAGATGCATCTTGCAAGCTGTCTGCACGACCTTCCACAATGAAGTGTATTAAGCAAATGCTGAGAGGTAATAGCAGCTAAGGTCACACGCACATTCACCAAGATCTCATTAAGGGACATGGCTTTCGTAAAGCCCGGTCTCCATATCCTTAAAGAATCTCATGGTTCTGTATGCAATCCCATGCCTGGACACTAACAGAAACTTGGACGATAGTGGCCCCTGTCTTTCAATCTGAGGTTTTCAGAGGAAAGACTATCACATGCTCAGGCTGTAGAATAGTATTTCAGAAATGTTCATGTGAAAAAATTGTCTTAGGCTAGAGATAGTGCTATAATATTTTTTTTTTTTTTGTCTTTTTGAGACAGGATCTCATTATGTAGTTCAGGCTGGCCTTGAGCTCACTTTTGTAGCCCAGGCTGATCTCGAACTCACACTGATCCTCCTGCCTCAGCCTCTCAAGTGCTGGGATTACAGGCGTGAGCCACCACGCCCAGCCAGTGCTATAATATTGAACAAGTATTATTTTTGTAAATATAGTCATTAACCTTAAGCAGAAGTAGAAGCAAAATTAATTCACTTTAAAATTTTTAATCAGTATATGTTTACAATATATTATAATCATATTCATCTTTTAAAAATTCGTATCTGAAGGGTCAGTGAGATAGCTCAGCAGTGTAAGTGAGTGTCTGCTTAGGCAAGCACACAGACCATGATTCAATCCCCAGAACTGGAGCCATGCCAGCCCTGCCCTTGGGCACACTGAGCTGGTGACCAAGTCCAGGTGTGGTGGCACACATGCAACCCCAGCAGTGGGGAGGCTGAAAACAGGAAGCTCACTATGAGTCTGATCTGCATAGTGAGACCCTGTACTAAATACAAAAAAAAATTTAAAAAGGTAAAACATCTGTATCTGAGTAGCTTGGAATATTTTGCATCATCCACTACAACAGTAACCCTGAGGTCCCAGCCTAAAACATCACGAGTGCTGTGGATGTGTGCATACAGCAGCGGATTCTCTGCTTCGATATATTTTCTTTGTGAATGGGAGTGCTACATTAGTCACTGTTGCTCAGTATTTAGGGGATGCTCAGAGAAATGTTAGGATGCTCGGAGGAAGATCCTTGGAATGCAATAAATTTTGCACAAGTGAAAAATGAGGACAAGATCTAAGACAGAAAGGAGTAGCATTAGGTTAAGTAATGTCGCTGGCACAAAGAGCGTCAAGGGCCATTAGAACCCAGTGCTCATTTCTGCTGTGTTGAACATGTTATCTTTAGCCATGGCACTATGTGATCACTGGCATTTTCTCATCTCAAATGACAGGCAAATGACTTTTGGTAGACCTTACACTGGGAGAAAACACTGTTGCAGATAAAAGTAGCTGCTTAATTTTACTTGGTTCACCTTTTTCTTTCCTTGTATCATGGTAAGACACCAAGGAGAAAACTGTTAAACTTCCTGTCCCAAGTTTCCCCCACAAGTCTTAGGAGTTTCTAACATCATGCAATCAGTCAACTTGCCTTAAGCGGCCAGCAATATACTAAACATGGATCAGAACTAATAAGGCATGAATGTCGCTGGGCAGCCAAAAGAAAACTGAAAAGCCGGAAGAGATAAGTCACTTACTGGTAATTGCTTCAGAGAGCCTTAGGACGAAATCACAAACGCACCTGAAAGTGTAAGCAGGGCAGCTGAAGGGCTGCTTCTAAATCTGCGGTGGACGCCTTACTACTTTAATTTTCCAAGTTGCTTGGGTGGGTCACACCCAACATGCTGCCTAAATAAATACCGAGTTTACGTCAGAGAAGAGAACCCATGCCCAACCTAATGTTATTCAAGGAATTGGAATACTTATTCTCACTTGAGAGTTTACAACCAAAATACTTGAAATTAGCACAGTTGGAGGAACCTATACATAGCAGGGAGGGTGACCCCAAGCATCTCGAGCTAGGGCCTGGGAGAATCAGCTTAGGCTGCCTGTACTATTACAGAACCGTTTTTATTTCAGATGTAGGCTAAAGGGCAGCTGTTAGTATTGCAAATAAAAGATATTCACAGGGTGTGGACTTTTGAAACACGGCTAGGAACTAAGGAATCAGGAGTCTTTGTGTACAGAAATGAATGAATATACATATTGTTAAAAAAAAAAAAAAAAAAAAAAGAAAACCTGAGGTTCAGAAAAAAGTTTGAGCACGTTCAGAGGCACGGTACCTGTAGCTACTTGTCTACTAGGGGTACATGAGACTTTTCAGGGAAGGCAGTCCAGCACTACTTGGTTTGAAGTGCCTGTCACACGTTCCTGAGTACTTTAGGAGGCAAATGACAATCTCTACAACCAACCCCACAGAGTGACTGTTAAATCTGACCCCACGGAACAGTTGCTAAGTTTCCTTAGCCTGTCACCTCTGCTCCTAAAGAGAACATACACTTTTGCAGCATTTAAGTGTTGTGCTTAGACTTTTTAAAACAATAAACAACAACAACAAAAAAATCGCTCTGGCAACGGGTGTACTCCTTATAAAGATGCTCACAGACTCTTATCCCAGATGACATAGACAGCTCATTTTCCAAAGGAGGAAATGATTTTAGAAGGTTTGCGTGGTCTCTGGGCTGCTTGGCTGGTTTACAGTGCTGCTGGTCTCTGGGGCTCGTCTGCCTCTTCGCTTTGTGAGTTTCAGCAACTGGCCGAGCCTGGCTGGGAGCTGAGTTTCTTTTCCCCCTTCACTTCCCTGCGATGTTTTGAACTGCCTTCTCACCGACGTCATTCCGCCCTTGAGGAATAGTTTCTGCCCGGCGAGATTGAATGATACCATTCTCATTCACAAATGGGCTGCGAGCTAGATTCCAAGCGGGAGACACAACGGAAATGACCCTGGCAGGTAAATCAGCCCACCCCAGCGCAGGGTGGGGAGCTGTGTCCCTTGCCTGACTCCCTTGCTCCACCTAGAAGCCGTTTTCCTGAGATCAAGCTGCGTGGACGCGTCTTGACAGCTGTGCATGCTGCAGGATCCCGTCGTGGTCATTTTCTCTTCCTTCCTAACCAAGTACCTTCCGCGCTGGAAAGCTGTAACCCCATTATTATGGAACTGCAAAACAGAGGCGATCAAGTGGCCCTTTCAGTGTTGTCTTTCCTCTGTGACCCAGATGAAGAATAGATTAAAAACAAAACTTGATTTCACCCTTGGCAATGCAAGACAGAAGAGAAACTGTCACTTCCAAACAGGCTAGCACCGGAGCAAAAGTATATGAAGGACACCACTTCTGGGGCGCAGAGTTTCCTCTGAAGAGGACAGGCAAAGAAGGTGAACTCCGGGCACAGAAGGTGAACTCCGGGCACATGAGGTGAACCCGGGGCACAGGGAGTCACTTCACGCCAAAGCCTGGGAAGCAGCACATGGAAAACTTTTCAAGACAAGTGAAATGTATTAAGTAGAAGGCTTGAAAACAGTTTCTTCTTTTCTTTTCTTTTTTTTTTTTCCTTCTTCTTCCAAAATGAGCATTATTATGAAGCCAAGATCCCGGTCAACCAGTTCCCTAAGGACGTCAGAGGCAACTTGGTAAAGTGCTTTATTCTCTGCTTCCTCCTTTCCCTTTTAAGACTGACAGGGTGTCTGGTGGTTAGTAATTAAGGCTCGGAATGGTGAAGGAGGTTAAGGTTTTGTGATAAAGAGCAGGTTGTTTTCCCTGGTTCTCTTATCCTGTCTTCTCCCTTATCTTGTCTGTTGTGCCTGAAGTGGGGCTTGTATTATTTTTTAACTCTGTGTGGACTGTAGTAACTTAGCAGGTGATAATCTTTGAAGAGATGACACCCGCAGCTGTGCGGGAGTTTGGACTTTTTTATTTATTTATTTATTTATTTATTCCTTGGATGATTCAGTAGCTTGTGTTTTCAACTTTCTGCTGGAGGTTGACAGGCTGTACTGCTGCATTTAAAGTGATAATGCCTTGCATGCTGGTGCAGACGCGAGCTAATAAGGTTTTATTTATTGAATCACGCACATGACACCCACTTAAATATAAAACTAGGTAGTTAAGTCTGCATCAAATTGCTTATCATGAAGTTGTCGCTGCTGATTTCATCATATTCCATTAATCATGTTTTTTGGTAATTTTAAGATTTCTACTATTTTATTTCCAGAGAGCAACTTTCTACATAGTACATGCCTGCCTTAAATTCATAGCATTGCCCTGCCTCAGCCTCCTGAGCGCTGGGCTTGCAGGCATGCACCAAGATATCTAGCAACAGTTCTACCTTGTTAAATGTATGCTTAATTCAATGTATCCTCATATTTATTCTACTATTTCTCCTGTGCTGCTTTGATATGCTTGTATCATATAATCATATGACCCATGAGAAGAATTTTCCAACAAAGTAACTTTGGTGCTTAGAACAGCTATTTATAGAATGTATAGTGGTTCAAAGTTCATCTTATTTGTCTAGTGAATGTAAATAAACAAGCTCACCTGTTTGAAATAGATGTAATAGTGCTTCTCACGGGAGAAATAGGAGCAGAGAATGAGGCCTGTTGGCTGGGGCTGGGAAGGAAGCACAGAGGGAAATCTGGACACATCTGGCAGTAGGGCGACAGCCCAACGGTCAGATCATTTCCACATCAGAAACTCAGCCCACGCTTACGCGGACAGGCGCTCCCTTACTGTTAATGACGTTGTACTTCACAGCGAAGTAGCGGTAAGAACCACTGCTCAGTAGGATTTCTGGTGAAGTTTTAATAATTTGTTAACCTGTAACTCTTGTAGTTCCTTATACAAGATGGTATGTGGTGATCTGCTGAGTTCATTTCAAGAAAAATTTTTTATCCACAAATATATTTATAAAGTTATTTTTTTGCTAAATGACAAATGCTGGGAAACATTTGGAATTATTTTATGAGTTGTGCTTAGCTTCATCTAAGTCTCTGATGCCTATCGTCATGATTCATAAAATAAATGAGTTCTACTCATTCTGATAGCCTTCCCAGGTGGTAAAAAGATCTGATCCTTAAATAAAGAGGCCTTTCCTTATGGCCTGAAGTGGTGTAACATATTTTCAAATGCAGGGCTGAACAGGCAAGAATTAATTTCAGAAGGCTGTTAATGTTGACACCCTTTCCTCTTCAGAAGTTGTCATTCTTTAGTTTGATCTACAACTCTTCTGTTTTATTTTAAATTACAAGATATATTGACACAAGTAAATAGGTTCACAGTTCAAAATACCTACTAAAATCTTAGCTGTTAGTATGCTTATTGTGCCATTTAGTTTTAAACATTCCACCTAGTGTTGTGGTCAGAGTAATTTTTGTGCTAGAAATAAATGTTTCTCTTTATGTTAGTAAGTCCTAGTTTTAACTACAATGCAGAAACCTTTGAAATTTATGTCTGACTATATTATAACTGCTTCAGCAATTGAATAATTTCTATATTGCTTGAGCTTGTGGGCAATTTGGTCTAAGTTTATAATGGTCTATTACAATAGTTTTCTCATTTTATTATCAGTCTTTACTACTCAGAAACAATACATGCATATTTATTTAGTTTTACATTTATTGATTTAATCCTTTATTAAACCTTCTGTGGTAAAATCACCTTAGATTATTCAGTGGTTTTTAACCTTTCTAATGCTGTGACCCTGCAATACAGTTCCTCATGTTGCGGTGACCCCAAACCAAAAAATAATTTTGGTGGCTACTTCAAAACTGTAATTTTACTACAGTTATGATTCAGAATGGCTTTAGGTGACCCCTGTGTTTTTGTCCTTCGACCCCCCCCCCCCCGGGTTGCTACCCACAGGTTGAGAACTGCTGAATTAGGTACATAAAGGAGAAGACACTTGTATGCATAGTTATCAATAAAAACAAAGTGGCTCCCTCATCTTTGACCAGATTTCCTGTTCTACCTGCTCAGCCACCCTTCCTCCCGCCCACCTTTCTTTCTAAACTGCAAAGCCTGGCTGACTTGCCAGGAAGGAGACCTCCTGATTTACTATTTTGCTCTTTCTCCCATCTTTCTTTCTTCGTTCTGTTTCTCAGAATACCTTGTTTTGGGGGCCCATCGCTGGCTTTCTCATCTTAACCTGGTCTGTGTAAATCAAATGTCTGTCCTGTTGGCCCACTTTTCCCAAATCTGTCTGTCCCTCCATCTTCCTTGGTGTGCCCCTAAGGGCAACCACTAGCTTTGAAAGACTCACTGAAGGAGGTTAGCCTTCCTTGCAGTTTGTTTTTTAACAAATTCTAAATAAATGAGATAAAAGTAATCTTGAAATTGGTCTACTTAATTTCTTAGGAAATATAAGAGATTTAGTTTCCATAGTAAAGGCATATGAGAGACAGCTTTTATTTATTCAGTATTGATGGAAACATTCTTCATAGCCAACATTATCCTCCTACTCTTAACTATTCTCGTGTTTGTTCTCAGTGGAGTCACTGTATTGAGTTATCTACTGAGTTACTGTAAGCCCAAACAGAGCAGAGAATGATTATTGCATTTTTCTTAAACATTCCTTAAAAATATTCACACACATGAGATTGAGAAAAACCTTAATATGTGCATTTTTCATATGGTTGTAAAATTAGTGCAGTTAGGAAATTTATTGACTGGTGCATTGTTTGCCTTTTTCTTTTGTTTCAGTAGTGGTATTCTGTCTTGTAGTTCTATGTAACAAAACAATGACATTGTATTCCATCAACAATTCAATTTGATACATTTTAAATTCAGATTAATTGAGCAATTATATATTACAATGATGTAATATTATTCCTTGATGTCTTTGTCACATTTTTGCATTTCAAAATGTACCCCAGGGATACTTATTAATCTATTTAAGCTATGTTATTTAGTTAAATTAAAAATAAATCAGCCTTGAAAATTTAGAGAATTTTGATCAACAAAACTAAACTTTATTATTATTATTATTTTATTGTGTGCATGTGGTACTCGGGATTAAACTCAGGACCTTGCACTTGCCAGGCTAGCGCTTATTCTACTGAGCTATCTCCCTAGCCCTAAACTTTATTCTTTACTGCTGTCAGATCATTCAGTGTTTAGGCTTGATTTGTTGCATTTAATATTGTTTAAGATACCATCAGGAAAATATTACTGGCTTTTTTATAAAACCTATCTTTAATTGAGATGAAGTATGCAAAAATAGTACTTAGATTAGTAGACATAGAAAACAGTCTGAAAGGCTCCGTTCCAAATTTTTGGTGATGTTTATGTATTAGGGGCAAAAATGGTCAGAGCAGGGACACTCCTTTTATCCAGTGTATTTCTCCAGTGTATGATTGTATGACTTTTTTCATTAAAGTATTAGATGGGAAAATTTGAGTTCACCCTCATCAATGTAGATGTCTATCCATCCAAGAATATTTTGCTCATAGTTCCAAATCTGAGTATTGCACTGCAGGATAGATACAGTTCTTGAAGCTCAAATCAATAATAAAAACAATAATGATTATAATAGCCCTTTTCCTAAAGTTACAAAAAATCCAAACTGGTTGGATGTTTTTACTCCGGCCTTAAGATCGCCCTGGGAAACATTTCATTAGGTTAACATGACTAGTTTTGCCACTGAGAATGAGAAAGTTGTAACAAAATTGGTTGATCTATTGATGGGAGCATTACTTATAGCCCCCTTTATCCTTATTCTCAATTAACTCTTCTCATTTCTAACTTATGGACCTTAAATCAATTGTAAATACTGATTCTGTACTATGCTTTTCATTTGCCAGGTCACTGTCTTTCTAGTGATAATTGTTTTATCTTTTCCTTTATTGAGTAACTTTTGTGAATCAGAAGATCATTTCAGGTAAAATATATTATTTTTTTTTTCTTATGATAGTTTTGAAAGAAGGGAGTCACTGATTCAAGACATTACAGAAGAGAAAGTGAGTCTGAGATAGAATAACCTGGGCAAGCCACCAAGCAGAGCATTTAAGGACAGAAGCAAGTCTCTGTATTCCAAAGACAAAGCTGGTCTTACTCTACCCTTCCCTCCCCATCCTGTCTAAACACTTCCCATTTTCAGTGAGTGCAGAACTGTCCATCTTAGGGCTCTGTCTAAAGAGACTACAGTATGCAGACACGATTTCTTGAGAAATATGATGGTCTATAAATTTTAGGGCATGGGTTGAGTGTGGCAAATGCCTACTTGAAAGATGCATAGAGATGGAGAATTTGTCCTCGTGTTCTCCACGGCCAGCCAAGGGAGCTCTTTTGTGCCATCCTGTAGAGCATGCAAAGCAAAAGATCACTGGATCCAGCTATGTCCACACGTCTTTCTTCATCCTCTGTAAGGTTACCAACATGTACTGCTTCTCCCATTTTGTGTGAAGTTTCAGAGGTTTTGAATCAGCTTTATAATATACACAAGCTTCCTATATCTGACTTTAGAAGCTTGCAGTGAAAAAATAAAGAGACTTGCATCCTCACTGCCTAGCCAATATATTTCACACCTTTACTTGAGTGAGTTACTACTACCAAAATCGGTTCTGAGTTCTGAGCCTACAAGAAATATTTTGGATCATATTGTTCTGCTATTGTTGCATCTTTTAAGCCGTAGGGCTAAAGAAACATAACTTTTTGAAGAAGTGATTAAGATCAGATCAATATCATTTAAAATATAACTAGGGAAACACAGGGGTTTGCAGATAACTCCTTAGTCATAGGGTATCAAATTACAGGCAAAAACCCATGTGTCTATTTTACCTCTGTAATGCTCTATGTCACTGGGGAAACCACCCAGTCCCTCTGTAGCTAGATCTATTCACCTGTAAGATAAAAGACATAAACTAAAGTGTTCTGGATTTCCAGTGGAATGCTTTTTTTCCCAATGTGTGTGACTTGGTATGTAACATACCAAGTGTACCTTGGTATGTTTATCTACCTTGAACCTCCTGAGCGGTTCAAACACCAATAGTTGAGTGGTTCAGCCTTAAGAGATTTAACAGTCATGAGACATTTCTTGCCTCTAGAAAAGGATGACAAAAGAGTTGTAATTATAATAATAAAGAAGTGCCCATTTCTTTAGCATCTTATTTTTATCCATTCATACTTGTTGGGAAGGAGAAAATCAATGACCATTAAAAATATGCACACATAGCTGGGAGTAGTGATGCATGCCTGTAATCCCAGCACTTGGGAGGCTGAGGCAGGAGAATAGGTGCAAGTTACACATCAGCCTGGGTTACAAAAGTGAGCTCAAGGCCAGCCTGAATTGCATAGCGGGACCCTGTCTCTAAAAAGATAATAAAATAAGAATATGCATACCTGACAAACCACTAATTTAGTATAGTGATGTAAAGAAATGCTAAACTAGGGGCTGGGGAAATAGCGCAGCATTCTAAGCACCTGCCTGGCAAGCACAACAACCTGGGTTTGATCCCCATTACCACATGCTGTGCTGGCCTCAGAATCCCAGTGCTGGAAAAGCTGAGACAGCAAGATCCCTGTGAGTCTCAGCTGTGTAGTGAGACCCTGTAACAAAGACATACATACATATATACATGCATACATAAGTAATTTTTAAAGCTAAGAAAAAAGAAATGCCAAACTGGAATCCATCAGAATAAAGAGATCTCTTCAGTCTAGGTATTTAAACGATTTCTTTATTCTCCTTTTCTAATCAGGTCACTGGTGGATGTAGCTGACAGATCTCATTGCCTTCCGCAGCAGTCTGTAGGCTCTGCATCCACAGAACTGGCTCTTTTCTTTGTGTACAGCAGCGCTTGGCCCCAACTGTAAACCTACACCTCTTGCCTATTGATTTGGGGCATGTGATAGTGTTGGCTCCATAAGTAAAGCTTGTCTTTCAGCAAAAGTTAAGGAAGAGCCTACTTATAAGGCTCTCTGCTCATGATTCCCAGCAGGTAGCAAACTTTACTGAACCAGAATGAACGAGGACACAAGGGCAGTGATGAAAATAGTCATGGCTAGGCATGGATCCTCCCCGCTGTAACCAGCAACATTGAGAAAAGAGAGTCCACAGACAAAGCTGAAGAGGAAGGGTATTAATGCAGTCTTCAAGGAGCTTTTTACTTTCCTGCCAGGGTGCTGCCTAAATATCATAATACTAACAGGAAACTTATGGGATGTCACAGCCTGCAGAAAGACAAGGGGCCTGGCACCTGGGGAACAATCCCTAGGTCAGCTGGGATATGATCTATGAAGATAGTTCAGTCTTAGTCAAAAGCCAAATATGAATTTTCAGAGGAGACTCTCCAGGCATAGCCATGTTCTTAAGATAAAATATAGGAGCTGGAGATAGGATAGGAATTGGATAGCAGATGAAAGGTTTGTGTTAGTGAAGCATCATATAGCTCCAGGAATAATTGTCTGAAGGAACAGCTGGGTACCACAGGCACAAGGTAGGGAGCCAGGGGTCAGATTTGGCCTACACTGGGAAGAATTTTCAAAGCACTGAAAGTTGGGAAACTGCATATACCGCTTCCAAACAGAAGGGAGGCATAAGTTAGAGCTATTTATTACTCACGGCCAACTTCCCGTGGGGGCAGCAGCTCTCTCGGGTGCCAAATGAGGGTGTGGATGGGAGATGCCATCAGAAGGCGGACCTCCTCTTCAGAAGTTAGAAAATGATAAGAGAAAGAGAACTGGGGCCAGTGAAGAGGGAAGACTAGGAAAAAGCCAGTGTAAACTCCAGCCCAGACTTGGAGGACCAAGCATTCCACCGCGTGGAGTCTCACTGCCAACTTGTGGGTACATGCTGACGCAGAGCACTCAGGCTAGAGGATGTTTCCACCCCTTGTCTCACCCTACTCGCTTCCAACAGAGGTTCAGGAGCCCAGCTTCATCCCTATGTTACACAAAGGGCAGACACCACATTAGAATGCAACAAACTATTATAGAGCTCGTACCAGAGATTGGTATTTGCAAAACTTCCTTATGAAATAAGCCCATTGAAATAAGACATTTTAAACCCACAAGTTAGGAAATGTTTATGTCTAACACTAATCTTCTTTGCTTAAACTTTAACCTTTTGGTTCAATTCAACCCACTTTCTATCCTTTGCTTAAATTTTAACACATTTTCTTCTGGTGATCTGTAGATCCAGAAATAGTGACTTGGTAGAGAAGTCGATTCTCTTGTGTGACATTTGAAAACTGCTAGTTAGTATTCTTGGTCTTCTTCATTTCCTCTTACTAAATATTCTTCCTGAATTAAAAAGTAGTAAGCACCACTGTGACTTGTCAGAAGAAATGTGTCATTGAACATAGTTTCCCAGTGTGCTACAGTTGTATTCAGACCTCCCACAGCACGGTCCCATTGTGCCTTATTCTCTTTGCTATTTAAAATACATCTAGGATAAGAAATTCATCTTTTAATTTGCATGAAATATTCACATATGTGTAGAATTCAGAAGAGTACAGTCCCTAAGTTCCATGAACTCATGACAGTGCAATGTGGCATAGAATTTTTTCTTTGTCCCAAGGAATGAATGTAACTCATTACCATTAAGCTAGGAAATCTCTGTAAAGTCTATCGAGTTATAACAAATGACCTTCTAGCATGAAATAGGCCAGTACTGGCTGAAATGTTTCTGCTGATAGCACACATTTGCCACAGAACAGCAAGTAGATTGCTAGAAGCTCAGCAACTCTAGGATCCACAGTTCCTAAATCTATAGTAATAGTTAGATCTGTAACCTTAATAATAACGATAGTTATAATATTGTACAATGGCTCTTTATTGGAGAGTTGTTTGTTTTGTTTGAGCACCAGGAATCAAACTCAAGATCTCGAACTTGAGTCATCACCCAAACTCCAAATCTGCTAATTATCAGAAACTGAAGGGCCAGCCAGATAGCTCAGGGAATTAAAGCACCTGATTAGGCAGATGCAAGGGTCAGAGGTTTGATCCCCAGCCTTCTATGCAGGCCCTGCTTTTCCTGCCTGCCTGATCCCTGCCCTCACAGGTGCTCTGAGGCATCGATTGAGACTGGGCGTGGTGGCAGGCACCTGTAATCCCAGCCCTTGGGAAGCTGAAAACAGGAGAATCACTGCAAGTCCGATCTACATAGTGAGACCCTGTAGACCCTGTAGACCCTGTAGACCCTACTCTACACTAAAATACACAGAGAGAGAAAGAGAGAGAGAAGAGGAGAGGAGAGGAGAGGAGAGGAGAGGAGAGGAGAAGAGAAGAAGGCAGGAAAAGAAAAAGAAACTGAACTAGAGTGTGCATACCACTGAGCTCCACCACAGAGCAAGCATGGAGATAAAACATGAGTAACACTTATAAAATCCTGGTATTGCAGGAAAACCCTGCTCTGTCTGATGCTAAATTCCACCTCTGCTGCTATTATTCTTGTTTGTTTGGTTCTCCTCGGCTTAGTGGGATTTTTTTCACACTACCCACCCTGCTTTGGCCATACATGGTTCTGCCTTGTGGCCCACAAAGCCCTCAGCAGGTTGCTTCTTATACCTTTTCTTCTTGCCCTGCATCAAATTTCTGCTTTGAGCCCATGGCAGATCATGTCTCAGGAACTTGCTCTTTTTTTTCTTTTTTTTTTTTTTTTTTTTGAGACAGGGTCTTGCTATGCAGTTGAGGCTGGCCTTGAGCTCACTTTTGTAGCCCAGGCTGGTCTCGAACTCGCACCAATCCTCCTGCCTCAGCCTCCCGAGTGCTGGGATTACAGGCGTGCACCACCACGCCCTGCAGGAACTTGCTCTTTTCAGTGTTTGTCTTCCTTTCCTCCTAGGGTTTGTATTCAATCCTTCACCCATGACCTCTAGAGATGTAGCAGGAAATAGATCACCAACTTTGACACTGTCTTGTCCCTTAGAGGCCCAGCAACTTCCTGCCTCATTCAGCCTTTTGACCCTCTCCCTTTGGTCAGACTATAAATTGCTTGGCATTATCTTCTTTGGCATTTGAGCAGTTTGTAGGACCATAAACTCTTTTACGTTAGTGAAACCACAGAGCACCACCTTTAATCCAGTTCAATCCATCCCTAACTTCAGTCTGCAGCTGGCAAAATTTTGCTACTCATCAACAGTTTTGGTCAAGTAAGTTCAAAAATGGCTGAAACATTTGGAGTGAATGCTGAAGTGTTAAAGAAGGTTTCACTGCAGAAATAAGTTTTAGAACTCCCAGGTGAATTTTAAGGTCAACTAGAGAACTGAAAGTTAGTCTATCGGCATGAATAAATATAGTTACGTTGTAATTTCTGTTAGACATCAGTGTAATTCTCATACATGTTTGCCAGATTAAGTAATGCCATATTAATTATATCATAACATTTCAAAACTTGGGCTGGAGGATTATATACAAAGCTATAAGATAGAGGCTTCAGCTGTCTCCTAAGAGGAATTACTGCCAAATACAGTTTTTGATTAAGACCCTTTCCAGAAATTGAGCTACAATTAGTAAATGTTTAGGAATTCACATGAATAATTAAGTAGCTATAATTCATATCCTAAAATTCTATGTTCAGCTCTCTACTTATAATATAGTCTGTGCTGGCTATACATATTATGGCAGTCTCTATGTACTAAGGGCTTATTATGTTCAAGGTACTATGCTACGCTTTTGGCAAGAAGTAACCCACTAGGTCCTTGGGTAAATCTCATGGGACAGTCTTCATTTTTATTCCTTCTCTCAAATATCAGTGAGGCCTAGTACAGCGACTTAAAAGTTGTGTTTTAAACATGAGAATGCTATGGATTCACATACTTTTTAAAAAGTATACAAGGAAATAGCTCAGTGGAATAAGTGCTTGCTTGGCAAAAGCAAAGTCCTGAGTTTGATCCCTGGTACCACCACAAAAGAAGAAGAAGAAGGAGGAGGAGGAGAACAAGAACAACAAGAAGAAGAAAATCAATAAAATACACAACATTAGCTTTGGCCATACTACGTCCATTGATAGGTAAAATGAATTAGTATGCCCAAGGCACTTCTCATTTCTTTTGAGTACTAGCTAAATGTTCCATTGTATATTTTGTTTTATTTTTTGGTTTCTATATTTTAGGAAAAGGTCAACAGGGTCTTATTACATAGATAGGAGTTGTAGTGATCCTCCTGTTTTCAGCCTCCTGAGCATTGGGATTACAGGCATGTGCCACCACACCCAGTCTCAATCACGGTCTTCTCAGTGAACCACAGGGGCAGGGCCAGTATGGCACATTAGGAATTGAACCCTGGCTGCTGTGCTCTGCCTAAGCAGGTACTTTAATCTGCTGAGCTATCTGGCCAGCCCTATTGTTGCACTTTGTACATGCATAATAATTAGGTTCATCATAAGGAGTTAGTGCTTGTACGCAATATATCGTCATACTTCTTTATTCCCCAATCTTCTCTCACACTCAACTCCTCTTCCCTTCCTTATTTACAAAAGCTTCATTTATATTTTTCCTTCTCGTCTCTTTCTTTTCCCTTCTTTCTTTTCCTCTTACCCATTCTGTAGTTCCCCTTCCCATTTCAACATTTCTTTTTCATTTCTCAATATCTATTCTACATTATGGCTCTTAGTTATACTTTTGGTCTGTCCCAACAGAGAAGCAATGTGGTGTTTAAACATGCATATTGGATTTATTTCACTTAGGAATATTTTCCCAAGGTGCATCCACTTGCCTGTAAATATGTCCAGTTTACCTTTCTTTATGGCAGAATAGTGTTGCATTGTATAAAAATACTACATTTCTCTATTCATTCATCCATTGACTTGCATCTGGGTTGTTTCAAAGATTTTACTAGTACAAATTTTGACACTGTAATCATTGGTGTGCATGTATCACTGTGCCATGATACTTTTCATTATTTCAGGAAGACACCACATGTGGCGGTTCCTCAAAAATTAAAAAAAAAAGGGTTCCATGTGACCCAACTATGCCCTTCTTGGTATTTTCCTGCATAAGCATATTCCAGTAGTCCAGAGAATTCTTTCAGGAACAGCTGTAGGCTGTAGGGGTTCCACCTGTTTAAGAATGCAATAGATTAGTGACAGAAGCCAGCCGTGGTCTCTGCTAACTGTATCTTCTTTAGTAGAAGTTACAAAAAAAAAAAAAAAAAAAAAAAAAAAAAAATGTGTAAGAGTATTTTTTGTTATAATGACCAATTAAAAGTTTTAAGGATGGAGTTGTCTATGGGGAAGAGGGTAAACCATGGAAGAATCCCTGAATCTTTGGCCTGGAGAAAAATAGTACCAATTCTTCCTCCAAGCCCTGTTGTTAAAAAAGGATCTAACTATATAGGAACAAGTAAATGTTTCTAGCGTAATATAAATGACCGAAAAAAAAAAAAAAAAAAAAGTCAACTTGCTGTGGGCAAACATGTCTTAGTAAAGAAGTGATGATCATTAAGAAAATATTTTTATATGCTTATGTATGAAGTCATACCCTTACTAGAAACAGGTGTAAAAAATTTCTATAATTGCAAGGTCTTTTTGTAAATAACAAAAGAAATGGATGGTCCTATCCTCTGAAGTTGAGATGACTAATTTTTGTTATCTGTGGGCAACCTCTCATAATTAGTGGTAGATGCTCAACATAACATTCTGTGGCTGTGCGGTGGCTCAGAGAGAAGAGGTGTCAGTCTGTGATGCCATCCAGGAGTCCACAGAAAGAACATAACGTGGCTACCCACAAGTTAAGTGGTCCTTCTTATCTCATGGTCATTCTATGTATATAAAATCTCTGCTGTTAGATTTGCAATAGATTTTATACACCTACAGGCCAATACACAAATTTTTTGACATTTTTTATCATTATCATTTATCAAGAATGTATTTTGTGTAAGTGCTGTGAACATAAGGACAAGTTGGATATTGCAAATCAAGTAAAAGGAATGGTGTTTCTAGTTCTCTAGAACTAGAAACTACTGCTCACATGAAACATAGTCTTAGCAGAAAGCAAAGCTCATAATTGTGCCTATGTGGGCCACTGTCCACTCCCCCTAAAGATGGCGGTGATCCTGATTGCATTAATCACAAGTTACAGTTTTCCACTTCCGAATCTTACATAAAAAGACTAGCGCAGTTTGCCCCACGTTGTCTCTGGCCACCACCTCATGCCCTTAAAAAACGATGTTTGAGACATTACTCCACTTTAGTGTGTTCCACAAATAGTTTTTAGCCACTTGACCTCACAGTTCTTAGAGAAATTTCTCTTGAGTTTATTCATTGAAAAAATAAAGGTACTCTTTTATATGGCTGCATTTAAAAACACTTTTAATCTCTTGAGCTTCAGCTATCCTTTGAAATACTACCATCAACTTCATAAAATGTACAGCAGTGGGCAAAATATTCCTGCGGAGCAGAGGATTTCTAGTTTTATCTACTGTTGCATCCTTGTGACAGTGTTTGCTTCCACAATAGGATACTATAGTGATAGCTAAAAGATATTTCAATTACTTTCAGAAATCCAATAATGAAAAGAAGAGTTTAAGAACCACCCCCATTGCATCTGGGGCTCAGGAACATGGCATAAATCTGGAGCATCTGACATTCTTTCTTTCCCTTGGAGGGTGGTGTGGGGGATCTGGTTATTCCTGCCATTTTATTAAGAAATATTTTCATTCTAAATAAATCGTGTCCTTTATCACTTCCTCATAACAATGTGTTGGTCAAGTTAAATATTTCAATTTATTTTATTTCAACAAATTTGACAACAAACATGTTTCTTTCTTGTTGGGGTGAGTTTATCTTTTAAATGTCCAGCCATTTGGATAGACCAGGCAATTTTAATGTATGTGTAAGAAGAGTGTGTGACAGAAGAACATCAGAAAAACTTTCTGGAAGCAAGAAAATTTTAAACAAAAGGGCCAGCGAGATAGCTCAGAGATCTTAAGCATCTGCTCAGGCAAGCTTAGGCAAGCGCAGGGGACCATAGTTCAATCCCCCAGTCCTGCCTTCAGGGTGGGCTGAGCCAGCCAAAAAAATTTAAACAAAAATCACACATACTTTGCCAAAAATCTTATCTTTACAAATAATTCCCAGAGACCACTAGTTTCATAGGTCATACCAGAACTTCAAAAAATTTTGAGATGCTATTTCACTAGTAATGGAAGTAAGCTTTTCTGTTCTACAAATAATTATTAGGACTTTGGTCTAGCTTTCTAAATAAATTTCTTCAGTTACTATGGCTGGGCACAGTTATATTCTTTTGTTATTATTCGTAACCTATGGCTATAGCTGCATTAGTCTAAATGAGGTCATTACCTCAAGTAGGGAACCAGTAGGTGCTTCTCAAAGAACTGTCAAAAATGCCAAGCAGTAACTTAAGTGAAAATGACACTTAGGTTGCCCCGTAGTTTAGTTAAAGCATTTAACCTTAAGGATTACAACTGTCACATTAAGTCAGCGTATAAAAGTAGGAAACCTCTTTCCTACTCTTTCCTACTTACACCAGTGAAACATCAAGTTGTCGCCAAGTCTGGCAGTGGTTACCTTCTGCCACGATCCTCAGTCGAATAACTGGGTCACCACTAGCACCTTTTCTATGTCCTGTAACTGCTCCAGCTCTACAGGAGTAATTTCTAACTCAGAGACTTCTGGAGCACAATGCATCTAGTATACCTGCTCTCCAGGGTCTACTATAGGGATGTTCCCCTCTCACGAACTTTAGCAGGTAGCCAGCAAAAACTACAAAATTTGTATTATAAACAGTGTTTAGACATTATAATTGAATTCTATGTTAATTTCTAATTTGAAATTGATTTCTCTTGGCTTCCCACCCCTAGTATCCGACTCTGTTCTCTTGCTGGATAGCTAGTCTGTAAGGCAGGTAAGGCAAAAGGAGGCTGAATGGTGAGGACATCTTGGTCTCTAGTTTTCTGGGTTTATTATTATTATTATTTGTGTATTTGGTACAGGGTCTCTCTGTGCAGCTTAGACTTAAAGTGATCCTCTTGTGTCAGTCTCCCCAGTGCTGGGATTACAGGGGTCTGCCATCACCCCCCATTTTGGATGGTCACCTCAGTATGCTTAGGGCAGGGCCTGAGCCCTGTGTGGTACCAGGGTATCAGGGATTGAACCTGCATCCTGTGCTTGACATGTAGGCACTTAGACCACTGAGCTATCTCTCTGGCCCCTCATTTGTAGTTTTCAAAGCTTGTTCTTTCCCAACCAGGTCTTACCTGAGGGAGAATATACCAGTAGCCTAAAATGTTACCTTAAGATTAGATATAGAGATGCATTGATCTATAAAATAATACGCTATGACTTTTGTTTAGGATAATTTGCTCACTACATAGGATGGTTTCTTTTTTTTTTTTTTTTAAGAATTTTTTATTTTTTATTTTTTCTTGTTTCAGAACTTTTGTTTATTTATTTTTATGGCCGGCTCAGCCTGCCCTGAGGGCAGGGCTGGCACAACATGTGGTGCCAGGGATCGAACCGCGGTCCCTGAAGCTGCCTAAGCTTTCCCAAGCAGGCACTTTAGACCACTGAGCCATCCTGCTGGGCCCCAGGATGGTTTTTATATAAAAAAATTCACATTTAATTTCTTTGCTGGGCTTGGCTTTGAAGTTGTTTGTAATGGTGCCTCCCTCCTTTATGAGCTTAAATCTTTAAACACTTAGAATAATTATTTAATAATTGTCAGGAAAGCAGAAGCCAAAGGAACCAAGTAAGTTTTGGGGGGCCAGGTTACAGCAGGTACAAAGACCTTGAATATTCCGTAGGCTGAAGCCCAAAAAGAAAACCGGGTCTTCCCGCTATTTAGAAATGAAGGAATGGTCTTAAGAGTGCATATTGATGTGGCTCGTACAGCTAGCTTTGCAGAGAAAAGTTGGACTTCCTGGAATGATGGCTTCTCTACTGCTGCCTCCAGCGCCTGTCTTGCCTGGGCTATCTTTTACAGCTACCTCCCCTGACCTCCGAGATAGCCTGTGCTGTTCCTGGGAGACCCGCTGGGTTGAGACCAGAGAAAAAGGATTCAGATAGGAGCGGGGAAAAAAGCCCTCTGAGTAACCGCGTTCCCAAGAACGCTGTGCTGCTGTAAATCTGTCCTTTATATGCAGTTTAAGACCCTCCCGAGGGTTTGAGTGACTAGACTTGAAAAGAATTTTTATTAGGTGTCTGATCTCACCCTCACTTTAGGCAGAAAGTCACTCACCAGGCTGACTGCGATCAGATGCTCTCCTGCTGGCATGTGTAGGTGCCAGCGTGAAAACGCCCCTGCGAGCTACCTGTAGCTATGATGAGTATTTGAAGACATACTTGGTTGGTAGGTTTACGTTAGCAAAAGAAAGGCTCTACCAGCTAATCGGAGTAGTCTTCCCAGAGAATGAAGTCTTGGCCTTCTGCCTAACTGGGGTGAGCCTGTAGGGAAAAAGTCAGTCACAGGCCCCTGACTGAAGGGAGAGTGAGTGTGTGAGACACACAGATGTCCAAGAGCAAGCACAGCTATGTTCGCTAGGAAGAATGCCCCGGCCTGGGAGCTGTGCTTTGCCCCGCGGAGATAACTTGACAGTGGGTTCTGACAGCTCCCGATATCAAGCACACTGTGGGGCTGAGGGGCTGAACCCCACACAGAGGAATGGCCCGGTCACCTTCCTGTGCCTATGTTCCACCTCTCAAGTATTTTCTGCATCACGAAAAAATAGAAGCAAAAGGAACAGTAACAAACCCAGAAAATGTTATCAACCGATGAAAACTTTATTATGAAATGTTCTGCACTGTAATTTTCTCAACATTATGTCCACTAATTATATATGCACGTGCATCTGTCAGATATGTACAAGTACTGTCCTATCAACTCTAGCATATTGTTAGTTCATACCTACAATTTCTTAACCATAGTGAAGTTCAGGAGATTTTTCCCCTGCCTAGATACTACACATACACACACATACATATATATGTACAAACATGCATGTGTGTGTATGTGTATGTGTGTATGTACATCCATATGCATGAAGATAATAATGCCACTATGGAAAGTCTCTCAAAAATAACCGCAGAATGGTACAGCAAGAGTAAAAGAAAGAGGGGAACACAGCCAGGCATCACCCTGCACTCTGCGAACCTTCAGCAACAGCTCTTACATCATTAAAATGTCACACAATTAAATTTCAGCAACTTTGCTGCCATCCGTGATATTTTCCATGTTTTGACAACAGTTTTTGCTTCTGAGAACTCGCAACGCATAATTGGATCTTAGTATTTGATGTGTATCTTAATTGAAGCAAATTTTCTTCTCCTTTTTCTCTAAGCCTCCTACGTGGACGCTGAAAGGTTACTTTAAATGCATGCAGCATTTGAGAAACCACATAATGAATTCAAATAAATTCAAGCCTATTAAAAAAAAAAGAGACTATTTTCCCCTCAAGTTCAAGAGCTTATAAATCATTTTGGTTTTGACTGAACTGCTTTTAATCGCAAATTATTGTTCTAGTTTCTTCCAGGCTCTATCTACAGAAAACAGGAAAATCTTGGGTTTTCACTGAATCTTTGTCAAAAAAAAAAAAAAAAAAGTATTTTCTGCAGTAGTTACCATTAAGCTCTCCTGAAGTTTTACAGCTGCTATAGTCGTAACCACATTTAAAGGATATTCTTTGCACCATTTTAAAGACACATGGTTTGTCTTTAGTGAAGCTCATGTGTTTTAAGTTTGCCTCTGTTCTGGTGTTTCAATGCAAACGCACACATACGAAAGCATTCTGCAGCAGTGCTTGTATAAAAAGACTAAATTCAGTACAAGGATAAAAAGCCCAGTTTGTGTATCTCTGCAGGGCAGACTGAACAGTCGGGTTTAATAGCGGGATAGCGTGTCTCCATCAGAAGATCTCCACGGTGCTGGCGCGAACCTGCCTCCAGGTGGTGGTTACTGTTCTTATAATTTGGAAAAAAATGGTGCCTATACTCACAAGGCTCGACCATCCTCAGCCTTCTTTGCATATCCTTAGAGTTTATGCAAATGGAAACACTGAGAATGTAAATTCTGTTCCTGTTCTCCTTTTAGACAAAAAGAAGCATAATCTAAGCATTTAGTTGTCTACAGTTTTCAGTTTTCGTTCAGCAATATATTGACACATGAAAAGTTTCTGCGCTGGCCATATACTTTGTTGGGAGATGTCCCAAAGCATTGCATTCTGCTATAGGAAATATACAGCTCATTGGCTTTTTAGCATATTTACCTAGTTGTGCAAGCAATACCACAATGATTTTGGAGTGCTGTTATTATTAGAAAAAAAAAAACTCTATCCTGTAGCTATCACCCTCCAGCCCCCTTGCTCTCCCTCCTTCGAACACAGCTATGGGTAGTTAGGTGGTCCCTCACGCACTCACTTCTCTGTAGCAGACCCTCGGGTGAGTGTTTCCTGTAATAGTCTTTTGTGGCCAGCTTCTTTCACTTGGCTAAGTGTTTTCCACGTTTATTCATGTTGTAGCATGTGTCAGGTTTTATTCTTTCCTATGACCCAATACTATTGCCCTCACATGGGTGTACGTACATATTCTATTTGTTCACCAGTTTATGGACAATTAAGCTGTGCTGCTTATAGCTATTTTGTATTCTGCATCAGTGAACATTTATGCAATAGCTTTAGCCTCGGCATCTATTGTTACTTCTCTTGAATGTCTGCTTTGTGGAGCTGCTGGGTCATGTAGGGCTTCATGACTCTTCCAATGTGCCTGAAACCCCATCCTTTGTTACAGCAGGAAGTTATTCTACAGAACAGCTGCATCATTATTTAACTTAGTGCAGATGTGTTCTTAGAAGGACTTAATGCACAGCGCTCCGTTCTATGTAAAAGCTCAAACTCTACATGCGTGAATATACTTCTGGGTGAGACATATTCACTCAAATGATGGCAAAGGTCGCTCGCTAGCTTTGGAGGGAAGGTGGAAAGAGACTTGAAAGGATCCCAATCCCTACCATTTTGAATTTCGAGCATTTTTACTGTGTACACAAACTAACTTCTTCAGTTGCAAATATGACTCATTCGTGTGAAGAAAGTAGAAAGCTTTTTCCTTGTACTTTTCTGGCAAGCATTGCTCAGGCTGGGTTCTGCTTCCGCTGCGCTTTTGCCAGACCCTTCACACTGTGAGGTGCTGGGCACTGCCCACTCCCCATGCTAACTTCACTGTGGGCTCTGGGCAGACATTTAATGACTAATTTTCTGTGTTTAACAGCCAAGGTATTATTTAAAAGCTAGATATTGTTTGCTTTTTATTCTAAAAGAGTCTTTTTCAGGTGTTTTATTCAAATCAAGCTTCATCAAGGGAGAAAATGACATTAAAGAGAACATCTGGGTGAAGGCCAAAATTGGGAAGTAGAGGACAGGTGTAAATTAAACATGAGAGGGGCTGGGGAGATAGCTCTGGGCACAAATGCCTGCCTGGCAAGTGCAAGGTCCTGAGTTCTATCCCTGGTTCCACAGAAACAAAACAAAACAAAACAAAAACAAAAACAAACAAACAAAAAAAAAACATGAGGTGCTGGTGCTAAACACCCACGTCCTGCAGATTTCCTCATGTACTGCGGACAGAAGGAAGAATACATGACTTTTTGCACAGCTTTGAGGTAGGGCTGTGGTTGGTTTCACTTATGCTTCAAATTCGACTTTGGTGTCTCTATTTACTTAAGAAAAGAAAATCAAGTTGTTATATAAGAAGTATAACAGGAGATTCTGCTTTCTGTCTGTGGATAAATCCCCTTTCTATATGAAACAATGAGAAGGGGCCACATTTGATCTGCTTTGCTGATTTATCTATCCTTGCATTCAAGCTTTTATCCAGGAAGCATTTGTTAATCCAGCCCTCCACAACCCCCCTGCACTGTGAGTTGTGGCCCCTTCTGTAGTGCCTTGGGGGACATCATTTCAGGAGGGGAAGAATAATTTAATATCGGTTTTAATGCTCAGCAGTGGCTGGGTTCAGGTGGTGTAAATATGGATCAAGGGAGTGTGATAACTCAACTAAGCCACCGATTGGTTTAGCATAGGTGGGTGTGGATAATGGCAGGGTCCACCTTGAGTGTGGGTGGCATCGACCAATAGGCTTGGGGCCTGCACGGAATGAAGGGAAAGGGAGGTTCCCTGCTGCTACTGCTTCTGCTCCCACTCCCTTCCCCTTCCTCTTCCTCTTCCTGCCTGCCCTGTGGTGACCACAGACTGTGTCTCCTCTGCAGTACCCTCCACCATGCCACTGTGCCACCCTGCCTTGGATCTAGATGACAGTGGACTGAAACTTGTACAAATTGTGAGCTCAAATAAACTTCTCTGCCTTCTGGATGTCAAGCATTTTGTCCAACAACAGGAAAAGTAACTAACAATAGTTGTTTTTTTCAACCATAGCAAGTAACTCATGTTTTGAAAGTGACATGGCTTCACTTTATATTGTTTTCTGCTAAAAGTCAACAATATGAGATTTGCTCCCAGGCTTTCACATAGAGCAAACTGATCAAGCAATGGCCGTGACTCATCCAGATGGCTGATTCTGACAAAAGATCTATGAAACACTGTACATGGTTTCAGGGTAAATTCTGAAGGGATTTGGCTGACCTTGTCAGTTGCAAAAGTTACACTTTCAGTTATATAGATCATGCTTTATCTGGGTCTTAACCAATCAGCAGAAAAGTCTAACCATGAGGTATAAAAAATAAAGCCATATTAATATGCTGACATTACCAGTTCTACTGATGACCCACAACCATTGTGACTATTGGACTATACATACAACTACTTTCTCTTAGTTCAATGAGAAGAAAGATTTGTACCAATAGTGTTTAGAAAAGATTTCACGTCTGCATTTTTACTCTGAACAACTACTATGAAGACAATAATATGCAATATATTAATTATTGTAACTGTTCTGCTAACCTGTTTTGAAACTGTCTCATTGTTATTTCTTTCTCATTAAAATTAATAAAATTTAAAAAAACAATATGATATTTGCTGAATTAATACTTCAAGGAAGATACTTAGTAAAAATCTACACAAATGAAGCTTTAGGAATAATACAAAATAATTTGGCTGTGGCAGAAACTCAAAGTATACTTTGTTTTTTTTTTGTTTTGTTTTGTTTTTTTTCCTTTTGAGACAGGGTCTTGTTATGCAGTTGAGGCTGACCTTGAGCTCACTTTTGTAGCCCAGGCTGGTCTCGAACTCTCACCAATCCTCCTGCCTCAGCCTCCCGAGTGCTGGGATTTCAGGTGTGAGCCACCACGCCTGGCTCAAAGTATACTTTGATATAGCAAAGCTTTCTAGAGGAATAGATTCATGAAGAAATAGACAAATATTTTCTGCAATAATAGCCTAGATTCTGCTGTGATAATGAGAATATGGTATGTGTAGAGACTGCTTACAGGTGGAGAGCTCATCATTGCAGTTAGCAAAGGTGTTTCCAGAACAAGTACGTAGAGCCAATTTGCTTGCTTCTTAACTATTTGTGAAGGATTTGTTTATGAAGAAACTTTATTTTACACTTTATTTTATTGAATATGGAGATCCCTTATATCCTAAAACATTTCTTTTAAATTATGGACTCTTTTTCCTCTAGCAGAACTATTTATCTATGTTTAGAAAAGACAATGTTTTTCAGAAATAGCAAATTTGCGGTCATGAAACAAGTAGTAATTCATTTTCCAAATGTCAACAGTTTATGAAGAATTATGCATTGTACAAGCTCACAGTTGCCACATCCACTCCTTCAACCAGAAAAAGGGATGCGGCTCTCTGGCCTTCCTGGTGCCAGTGGGACGAGGGAGTACTATGGCAGCGATCATGATCTGACTGCAGGGCCCCAGGCCCATGGCTGGGTTGGGCAGGGCCGGGCAGTGCTGGGTGTCATTCAGAGCTGGCCTGCAGCAGGAAAGCACCGCCCACCTATTTCTGTGGTTCTGGGTCTCACCCTGTCCTTTTTGTGCTATAGCTTCATTATAAAGTTGAGAGTCATGGTCATATTGGGTTGTGCTTCTCTTTCGCCGAGTTGGGCTGGGGCCTGTGCACCCAGGCAAGGAGAAGGGCTTCAAAGTCAAGCTAAGGGCCGCCGAGACCTATAGTCTTGTTGCCCAGCCATACTCTCTCTGTGCAGCAACCAGCAGAACGGACAGCTGCAGAAACAGAAGTTTTATAATAAGATATGTGCCGCAATAGTTTTCTCGGGAGTCAGGTACAAAATATGACATGGGAGGGCCAGCAAGTTAGCTCAGCGGTCTAATGCTCCTGCTTAGGCAAGCTTAGGCCAGGACAGGGACTGCAGTTTGATCCCCAGAACCACATGCTGCTCCAGCCCCACTCCCAGGGTGGGCTGGGCTGGTCATAACATGAATAAATAAAGTTTTTAAAAAAGATAAAATATGACATGGGAAATACATACATGTACATTACAGGCTCTGGTTGTGCTGTCGCTGAAGATTCTTTTATAATTTTTTGAATCAAAAAACATCAATCTTAAAATTTTTATCATCTGCAAATTATTTACATTTAAGGCTGAGTGGCCTCTACAAATCTTCTTTTATCAAAATAATTTGTGCTATCAGAGCAACTCATATATACTTTTAGGTTTTCAAAAACACAGAAAAGATAAAGTACAAATGCAAATTCCACTGTCTCAGCACTCCCTCAAATAACCAGTGCTAGTTTTTAGGTATTTTCTTACAGTTTTTTTCCAGCTTTTTAAATAGGACCATTTCACTGTACTGATTTCCTAGTGTTTATTATTATTTGAAACAAAATTTTGGAGTTTTTGCATGTATAGTATTCTAACTTCAAGATATTTCATACATTAAACATTTGCTTATTTTGGAACATTTTGAGTGCTTCTAATTTTTGCTAGTGATTAAAATATCAATGGAGCGAACCTGTAATCCTAGCGATTGGGAGGCTGAAAAACAGGCAGGATGCTACGAATCCAATCCATGTGGTGAGGCCCTGGAGACCCTGTAGTAAATATATATATTTTAATAATCTACAAAGAACATCTTTGACCTGACCTGATTTGTCCTAAAACTTGGGTTTATCTCTGGTTATTTCTACGCTAAAATAGCTATGTGAATAGTTATGAATATTTAAAAGCCCTTATTAAATATTACAGAATATTTTTATGAGGCTTATCTAGGCTTCTACCCCATTGCTCCCATTTTATGGCATTGCCATCAGAATTTTTATTATGAAACATTTTTGACTTGCATATTAGATTTTTTTTTCTTTTTTACATTTTACAAACTTCCTCAGATTAAAGTTTAAGCCTGTTTTGCCTACCCTTGCTGGGCTGCCACTGCAGCAGAACAGGGTTCTCATACGTTTATGAGCCAGCTGTTTTCTGTGGTTTTCTATTTGCTTCTTAGCTCTTCTCCTGTCATATTTTATCACTTTTGTGGCTGTTCACAAATGTTCCATATGTAATAATTATGTGAGTCCTATTCATTGTCATTGTATAGTCCAGGTATTTATTTATTTATTTATTTAGTATTTTAGGGAAGGATCTACAGGGTGTTCAGGGTCTCCCCACTAGCTCCAACTCATGGTGATCCACCTGTTTACAGCCTCCTGATAACTGGGATTATAGGCATGCACCACCATGTCCACTCTCAATTACTATCCCAGCATGCCTCCAGAGGCTGGGCCTGCACGGTGCTTTATGTTTGATACAGGATCTCGCTATGCAGCTCAGACTCCTCTACATTCTCTGGTCTCATTCTCCCCAGCACTGAGATTACAGGCATGCACCACCAAGCCCAACTTTCTGGGCAGCACCGTGCAGGAAATGCAAAGCGTGCAATACCAAGGATCAAACTGAAGTCCTCTCACTTACTAGGCAGGCGCTTAGATAGCTGAGCTAACTCCCCAGCCCTCTAGTCAAGTTTCTAGTTCCTCTTTTACTTTTTCACTTCTGGGTTATAGTCCCATCTACTCATTTTTCTTCTAACTTTGCTATTGGCTTTAATAATGTCAGAGATTTTTTCCCTACCCTTAGGGTACATAAATGTTTAGCTATATTTTCTTAACTTGTAGATAACTTCTTAAAGTTTATCGGGGCCCGGCAGGATGGTTCAGTGATCTAAAACACCTGCTTAGGAAAGCTTAGGCAGCTGCAGGGACTGCAGTTCGATCCCTGGCACCACATGCTGCGCCAGCCCTGCCCTCAGGGCAGGCTGAGCGGGCCATAAAAATAAATAAACAAACAAAAGTTCTGAAACAAGAAAAATAAATAAATAAATAAATAAATAATTCTTTTAAAAAATAAATAAAGTTTATCTTTAGTCCATTTGTAATTAATTTTTACACCAGGTGAGGGTACAAGCTTATTTTATTCACAAATGATGTTCCAGGACTATTTATTAAATTCTCCCTACTCTATTATTTTGTACTAGGTATAAAATTTTACATACCGGATATACACCTGTCAAGTAGCTAGTTATGTTTTACAAATACAATAATTTAAAACTATAAGGAGTATGTCTGCATCTTCTAGCATATTACATTTGTCAAGTAAATGTTTATATCTTGACAAAAACCTTATTAAAAATATTAGAATTGTCTATTTGCATTTGTCTTTGAAACCTCTTTATCTTTGTGTGCCTGTTTGCTAACCCGTATAGAAAACTTTATCCTTCTCCTACCGGGAATTTGATGAATTAATTGCCTTACCCCAAAGCAAGAGAGAAGACTTGATTGCAGTGCACATGTGTTCCCTGGGAACCTTGGTGTGCGTGGGGGTGGTGGAAAACAGAGGCAGGAGCATGGCCGCCCAACAGGAAAGTTCCATCTGAACCCATGCAACTGCAGTGCCACCCAGTAGGTGGTACTGGGGAGAGACATTGTAATGTTTCCCAGAGCAGGTAATATTTAGAAATATGCTAGCATATGGTCAAGGTAACTTACTGGGGTATGGAAAGAAAATACTGTAACTTTTCTTCTCATTCCCTCAAAATTTATCTCTTAACCCTACTTTATGAAGAAGAAAATATTTGGCACAGTAGTGAAAGGATACACCATAATTTATTAAAAATATAAATGACAGCAACACTTGGATGTTTTTTAACCAATAGAAATGCGTGCTCCATAAAGGTTGGCTACCGCTGCTCTAGATCATGTGGACCACGGGAAGGTGGACGAGGCAGTTCCCTTGTAGAGATGGAGTGGGAGCAGAGCTACTCCAGCCCACTGCGGAGTGGTTCTGTGGCCTGGAATCTCAGGGAAGGAAGGCAGACGCGTGTATGAGGACAGAAGCTACTAGCCCCAGAGTGGATGCAGGTGCGAGATAGCCAAGGCTGACAGCTCCCTGCTGGGCCGCTAAACCTACTGCTAGATGATGTCAGCATTATTCCTAGAGAGCAGAGAGGTCCAAGTGACAGCAGGTTGTAGAAGCTGTAACCCAGACCGCCTATTCTGCCAGTCGTCATTTCTCAGTGAGAGCCTGTTGCATAATCGAGAGGCTCTTTGATCAACGAACTCCAAGGCCTGCCTACCGTTTTTATTTTTAAAAAGATGAATAAACAATTGCACAGCAAGTTTCCTCAACATGAAAAGTCATTGTATTCAATCCACAGCGTCCATGCTAACCCAGTTTTCTCAAGGGGCCGTTGCTGAGGTTCCTAGAATATCAACATTGACTTTAGCCTTGAGCGTGGGCAGAGCCTCTTGCTCATTAATATTTCACTGAATAACAAGGGATTGGTGCACATCCTATCCTCAAACATTGAAAGCATGAACGCATCTCCTAAAAATGAACACTTTATGTAGTGCCTTTTCATGGAGGGGCACTCTACAAATTTATAAGCCTTGCATGCCACCTATCACCAGTTAGCTCAGCTAGCATGGCTACAGGCAGGTCTTTCTATAGATGAGCTGCATTTATAGTCAGCACCCAACGGAGTTTCATGGAAGAAGCACTTATCACCAATAGACCATGCTTCTTTTATGATCACATGAGATCAACGGTGTAACATAGTTTTTAAAACCCTATCACCGTTGTACATGGGTGGGTATGTGTGTGGGTTTTGGTGGTTCACAAGTACAATCTCTGATTCAGGGATATGGCTTATAACTATACCAGTTTTTATAAAACAGATTAGATTTTCATCCTACAGCATATACACCCATACATGTACCCAAAACTGATAGACTACATGAGTTTTAGAAAGGTTTGGTTTTAGAGTCCTGACAAAAAGTAAAATAGGCTGACCTTACCTGGATAAAATTCAGTGTATGGAAATATATACATCACCCCAATCACAGATTGTTGAACAGGTTGGTTGCAGGTTTGCCTTGCTAATGAAATGTATGTTGACATGTGTATGGATCTGATCTTTCTTTCAACAAGGAATAACCATAAGGAGCAAAAGGTTGCTGATATCCTGCTAACTAAGGTCAGAGGTGGGTTTCAGTAGAATTATAATAGTGAATTCTATTATTTACTAAGGGACAGAAGACAAAATGGATAACTGTTTCTTCGGGGACATTTATGTGTTTTTATTAGAGTAAGGAGCACAGAATTTCCAACATCATTTGTGTAGACTTTTGTAGTTTTTAAATAATATCTGTGGGGCTGAGGATATAGGTCAGGGAATAAATGTTTGCCTGGAAAGCACAAGGTCCTGAGTTCCATCCCAGGTACCACCAAAAAAAGAAAAAAAAAAGAAAAAAAGTTAGCTATACTTTAGGGGCTGGAGAGATAGCTCAGTAGAATAAGTGCTTGCCTGGCAAGTGCAGGGTCCTGAGTTCAATCCCCAGTACTGAAAAAAAAAAATCACATACTATCTGAAAGGTCAAACTCATGTTTGGCCTGTGACCTAACCACATATAAAGCCGACAATGAAGTAAAACAGATGTTGCAATCTGTTTCCATTGGCTTGGAAAAACTTCTGAGAAGTTTGCATAATACTTCACAAATAAATATCTGTGTTTCTTTCAATGGATGGTACTGTTATTTGAACAAACTGGCTCTGCAGAAAAGAGACTGTTTTGTAATTTGTCAGTGAGAACCTGCATCTGAAAAAAAAAGAAAGAAAGAAAATCTCCAAGACAAAAAGGGATTTCCAAAATTTAGCTGATGCTAAGCTGATGCTAGTTATTATTGCAGCCCGAGAGCGATCGCTCATATGTATTTGTCTGTCACTTGCTCACTGCATATTTTCCTATCTTTCTTGAAATGCTGTTGAGGTGGCTTACCTATGTGGCAGGAAAGAAAAGGGCTCAAGTTATCAGGCTTTCGCGAGCTGTCTGAGCATGCGCTGTATGCATCAGTTGCTTTTTCTGTCTTCGTAGAACCTTACATGACGATACTGTCTCCACCAACAGATGCAGAAACAAGATGTAGAGGGACTAAGAAACCTTCCCCAAGACACAAAGCTATTGGAAGCAGCCAGGCTAGGTTCCAAGTCTCACGGCTCAAATATATGCAGTCTATCCATGGAAAACAAAGGTTTGAAGGAGGCTAGATGTTACAACTGTGTGACAAATGAAAGCTTCCCTTTGGTAAAGTTGTTCAAAAGCCCCGAAGTTTTTCTGTGAATTTTATTTTTCTCTGACACATTTTCTCCTGGTTGTACCGTTGTAAAAAATAAGTTAGAGGTAAGCAGATAAGAGTTTTCCGGCTGTCTTTACGTCTGTGTGCCTGAAATGGAATCCAGGAAGAAAAGCGTGCCAGGAGAGGCCTTATGTGACATCTTTACCTACGGACCCTTTGGCCACGTAGTTACAATATCCAGTCCTAGCCAGGTTACTTTCCTGTTTGCGTAAAGACCTCATTTGCTTGGCCGTTGTCATGGAAGCCAAGGTCGCCTGCCACTTCCAAAGCATCTCTGTCGGAACAACTCAGCAGCTCCAACTCAAGCTCATAATTGCAGCATCCAAACTCAGGGCTCCCCTGACAGCTCGGTTACATATCAGTGTGAACCCTGGTGAGCTCTCTTTGGACGTATCCTTGTCAGCAAAGAGCGTACTGCAGACACACCACACTTGGTGTCATAAATGCATCTCTCCAAGTAGCTTCTCTTTTCAAGGAATGAGTTTTTCAAGTGGTGTGTATTTTTCTAACTACAGGCTAAACACATACTCATTTTAGAAAAATTGGAAACTCCAGAAAAACACTTGTTATAAAACATAAATAACCTGACATCACAGCCTCCAGGAATAGGTACCATTCACATGTGTTTATTTATTCCTGGTAAAACTCTAGAAAATATTCACAACAAGTATGTTTAGACATGTGAATATACATTCTATAGAGACACATATAAGAATCTGACAAAACTGAGTGACAGATGTTAAACATTTCTAGTGTTTTTATTGTCACATATAGACATTCTTTCATTTATGATGGGTTTTTGTGAATAACTCAAGAACAAATTGATTTTTAACGAACACCCCAGTTAATTCTGGGGCAGACAGTCCAGGTCATTTAGACATGTGAATATACATTCTATAGAGACACATATAAGAATCTGACAAAACTGAGTGACAGATGTTAAACATTTCTAGTGTTTTTATTGTCACATACAGACATTCTTTCATTTATGATGGGTTTTTGTGAATAATTCAAGAACAAATTGATTTTTAACGAACACCCCAGTTAATTCTGGGGCAGACAGTCCAGGTCATATTATCAGAAATGCCCATGTCATGAAAAAGAACTTGAATTTGTTGCTTTGGCATTACTTATTTTGTTGCTTTGACACCAGTTTTACACACACAAACACACAGACATACACACACACACACACAGAGTCTAACAAAAAATGCATACACCCTTCAGGAAATCATTAAAATACTGAATTAAATAGTAAAATACTAAAATTAAACATTTTAATATTTTAATACTAAACATAATGAGACATCATGAGATCAAATTAAGTTACCTTTGGCCCTATTACAAAAGGTGCTCAGCGTGGTGGCCCTGAGCTTCCAGACAATTATTAGCATGGTGAAATGTTGCCAGGGTGACCTTGGTCATTAAGATTGCTGAACATCGGCTTTTAGTTTCTTCTCTAAGGGCCAGCATTGCAGGCTGATTTCTGTGATATACAACATCCTCTGAGGTCCCCCATGTGAGGATAATAACGTCTTTAAAAAGTCATACTATTTTTCTTTACTGCAGGAGAATATGTATTTTTTGGTAGACTCTGTGTATCTCTGTGTGTAATTTATTTAACTGAAATTTATCTCAGTTTCTTTATAAGAAAGAGAAGGAAATATTAGTTTCTTTGCCTTGAGTTTTTTTTTTTTTTTTAATTTTATTGAAGGGTCCATAGGGTGTTCAGGGTCTCACTGCTAGATCAGACTCATAGTGATCTGCCTATTTAGAGCCTCCGAAGAGCTGGGGTTATGCACCACCAGCTCAGTCTCAATTGTATCTCAGAGCACCCTGGGGGCAGGGCTGGCATAGCATGGCTGAGCTATTTGGCTGTCCCTTTATCCTAAGATTTTTGTAAGAGTCATATGCAAAACATTTAGCATAATCCTTAATAGTAGTAAACACCAACAAATGTTCTCATTATTGCTGTTGCAGATATCATATCAAATAATTATTCCTGCATTTAAAATTGTAAATATATCATTTTAGATGGTTGGCATTGTTGGTAGGTTACTGGTTATAAGAGAAAGATCTGCCCTGTTGTGTCCCCTAAGAACGGACAAATTCTACTGAAGGTATTTCCCTGGCTCGCTGGTCTGTCACCCTCAAGGAATCAAAGAGCCGAGGTCCAGGCAACAAATGTGGCTCGCAGAGTCTCATAAGGCCCACGGACAAAGCATCAGTGCCATTTTGTCAAAAATAAAACAGTGCTTCTTTTGCCCATCTTCTGAGGGCACACCCGGGGTGTGCAGAGCTGTCACGTCAGAGGTGTGGGGAGCAGGTGTCTTCACAGGCTGTTCCCTTGCAGCAGGTGGAACACTGAGACCTACATTGGGAAACAGAGAGCTTATAACCAGGTATGGGAGTCATCCCAGCTCCTCAGAAGGTGAAGACAATAGCAGCCCTTGAAACAAGAAGTTTGAGCCCCATCTGGGCACACTGAGATCGTATCTCAAAAAAGAAAAGAAAGAAAAAGAGATCAGCACTGAGATTTAAAACACATCTAATGGTATTGACACCCCTATAATAGAAAATACACATACTGAGTAGTTGTTCGGTCCCTCTCCGTGGTTTCAGAACTGGCCTAAGTACCAAGAGGGCAAAAATGAATGTGCTAAAGGCCTTCAGTTCCGTGGTTTTCTGTGACAGTCCTTCTGAAGCAGCACGTGACGCAGAACCTTGCGGCACTCTCAACTTGTGGCTATTTCTTGCTCACCATTACTGGGGGTGGTGGGGGGATTCCTGGTGAGTAGAAACTCAAGGCATTTCAGAATGGGATGATTTGACTGAAGAAATCTACTGTGACCAAAATAAGGCACCTCAAGTACGAATCAAATATCGTAAGACAAAATACCAGTTATCCCGCCACATTTCTGCACTGTCTCTAAAGGAAAACTTGAGGCCTCCGAGGCCTCTGTGTTGAAGTCATGTTGAGTTCAGCCACATAGCTATGCCAGTCCCCTGGGTGTCAGTGGCATTTGCCCCAGAGCTGGGATTTTGTCAGACTGTGCTAAGCCTCCCCCCGTGATGTATGAGAAGACACAGAATGTATGTTGGGAGCTCTCAGTGTGACAGTAGCAGAGCAAGGTGCCTAACGAGCATCTCTGGGTTCTTCTGCACACCTAGAAATGTAAAGGATAGGGCAAGAGTTACACAATAGCCATATAAGGCTCTGGAGCCAAAAGGCTGTTTTGTTATTCACTTAAGCAAAAAGCAACCACGGCTGCCAAGCTCTGAGCTGGGCCTGGCACTGGCAGGCATCAGGCGCTGCAGGCAGCGAGTGCAGTTGCTGATCCTTAAGATGAGCATTGTATGCTGAGGGCCCAGCAGGGTGACAGACCTGGAGGCTGAAGGCCCCTGGATGGGTCATTGTTTAAGTTCAGTGAAGTCCTGGTGTTGTGATAGGCAAATTGCCCTTAACTGCTTTGAGCCTCATCCCTTTTTTCATAACAGAAATTCTTAATCTGCTGTCCACAAATTAGCTTTTAGGTTCTGTAACCCCTTAAAAGAACAGCAAGAGATTACAAAGCACCCATTGTAACACCCGTGCCCAGCTGTCTGTAAGCTTTATCTGCCTTCCTCTCCAGAATAACCCATGAGACAGGCAGTGCTTTCTCCCCCATGTCAAAATTGATGAACGTAAAATTTAGAGAGGTTAAATAACTTCTAAAAGAACACAGAACTGTATGGCGTGAAAGTCATGATTTTAAGACAGTCTATGAGACTCTGAAGTCCTTAGTCTTAATCTTTATGCCATACTGAGCTCTCTGGGATTAAATCTAAAGGTAGGAGGGAGGAGAGAGAGACAGAGAGAGAGAGACAGAGAGAGAGAGAGAGAGAGAGAGAGAGAGAGAGACAGAAAGAGAGAGAGACAGAAACAGAGAGAGACAGAGACAGAGAGAGACAGAGACAGAGAGAGAGATAGAAGGACAGAGAGAGACAGAGAGACAGAGAAACAGAGAGACAGAGAGAGACAGACAGACAGAGACAGAGAGACAGAGTTCTATTTGTGAAAATGTCCAAGCCATTTGACGCTTAAGCTGCTCTCTGATTGTTCGAATGATCTAGGCAGAAACAACGTGCTCTAGAATCCAGGATGTGTGTTCTCCTATTGGGACCCAGGCTGGTTTTATCAGTTGAACTTAGGTAGTTCATCTGGAGAATTCGCTGTTCTTGAGTCAAGCGCCTATCGCTTCACAGACATGTCATTTTTTCATTTCCCATAGCCCTCAATGAACGCAAAGCTGTAGGAACACAAGTAGGTGCCTTTGGGGGCAAAAGAAATCATTCTTTTGGAATATTCCATGTAACATTAGCATGTCTTCTTAAGACGGGCGCGGTACCCGAGGCATCTCCAGGAATATGCTATTCAACAAGTTTTCAACTGGTCTGTACTGAATAAATGCCTGGATGTTTTCTTTTTCACTAAGCCAGAATTGTAGTCACATCCTCCCTCTGCTCTGATAAAGACACAGACAAATCAAACAAAAGTCTTCATGTCAAGTTTATAACAGGACATCGTTCTGATAGAGACTCTATAAGAGACACTAACAGACGAGTTCTCTGCATTGACAAGGATATGTCTGGGCTGTTAGTTTAAATACCTGGGAAAATTGGCAACAGTAAACTCATTAGCACTTCTCTGGCCTGGAAATTCATGCATGTTTGGGGGACATCAGGATTATACTGTGTAATTGAAAATAAATATGCTTCTGTTTTTCTAAAATCAAATTAATTCTTATAGCTGAGAATGTTAGATGGCTTTAATTATTATCTTTCAAACATTTTCTCATAATGTACAGAACTTATACTGAAAGGGAGGACTATGAGCATATAAGAGGTTTTTTACCTCTAAGGGTATATGTACTTGAGTTTAAAATATGTTATCTACCATCCATAGACTTATTTTTGCAGTAGATAAAAATAGCAACACTGCTAGTATTTTTCTCCAAAATTATAATCTGTAGTTTCTGAATTCTTTGCATTTTTATTTCAAAAAAGCAACACTAGGTTAGGGTTTCTTTAAAAAACAAGCATCATTATTTTATATGTAGTTGAGTACAATCAAATCGTTGAGTTGCCTGAACTCAGAGATCTGGACACTCTCTAGAGTTTAAAAGCTGAGTTGCACATAGGTGACTTGGCTTCAAATTCAATATTCTTTTAATGTATTTTGTTTGTTTATTTGTTTTTGTATTTGTATTTTAGGACAGGGTTTACAAGGCCTACAGGGTCTCACTGCCTAGATTGGGCTCCTAGTGATTCTCCTGTCTTCAGCCTCCCAAGAGCTTGGATTACAGGCGTGCACCACCATGCCCAGTCTCAAGTGCTGTCTCAGCACATCCTGGGGGCGGGGCTGGCATAGCAGGTTAGGGATCGAACCCCAGCCTCTGCATCTGCCTAACCAGGTGCTTTAATCTGCTAAGCTCTTTAGCCGGCCCTCTTTTAATGTTAATACTGCTACTACTTAAACATTTTTGAGAATGGGAAGAACTTGTCATTCTGCAAGTAAGGAAGCCTGGTAGTAAAGCTGCTTTATCGTCTCCATGTGCTCAGCATTGCTCCATGCCTGATGTGTTTTCTATTTGTCAAGCTGTGCATTAAAGTTTGGAAAGTGCTTTGCACTGTAGGATAAAGGTGGTCACCTTAATCTCTCAGTCACATGTGGTTGGCTAGTAAAAAGTTCCCTGTACCGCAGGAATGCGTGGGTGCATACAGAAAGACTGAGGAGGAGTGTGTGTCTTCCATCAACAGCTGTCTTTTAAGTAGCATAGAGCAATGTACAAACCACCATTTGTCTAATAAAGCTAAAAATCTCTTTTTTAGAGGTAAAAACCAAGAATATGTGCCATCTGCCAAACTAAGATCATGTTATTAGAACATCAAACAGTATATAGGATGTTCTAGGATACAGGATGTTATGGCTTGTGTATAGGGATATGTGTGTGTGTGTGTGTGTGTGTGTGTGTGTGTGTGTGTGTGTGTGTGTGTCCCAGCCTCCTGCAGTCATGGGGCAGCTTCTGGAATTTGTAATTGATTATTGTGAGAATGGAGGCTGTACCTCAGCCTGCAGCAGGACATTTGCATTTCAATGTGAGGAAGAGATGTTAGCTGCTTGAGCAGCTACTAACTCTCTCTGCACTCTTGCTCTTAGCTGCCACCATGAAAGGGTTGTTTTCTGCCATGTGCCACTCTGCCTCAGAGCCAGCTGAATAGGGACTGAACCCTCCAGTAACAGAGGTTAAATAACCCTTTCTTGCTCTCATTTTGAGTATCAGATGTTTGTCCCAGCAACGAGAGCAGAGTAACTAAGAAACTAAGACAAAGGAGAAGAATTTAAAAGGAACTGGCATGTATTAAGTATGCACTACTTTCTGAGTGTGCAAGTGTTCACCAATCCATAGCAGCCCTCAGAGTACTTGCACAGTGCTCTTGGAGCCAGTGTAGAATCTTAGGCTCAGAAAGGCTAAGTAGCTTTACTCAACGTCCCAGAGACCCAGGAGAAGCCGTTCAAGCACAGGTGTCACTCCCTAGCCCAAGCATTTTGCACTACTATGTGGCACTTGAGGCAGCTGAACAGCAGTTAGGGACCTGGTTTTAATGAACTGCATTGATATTGCCATAAGAGAACCTTGAATCCTAGACCAGTGATAAAGTGTGATGGATAGAAACCACGGATTAAGCAAAGTTTTCTCAGAGCACTGTTTCTTCATCCAGAATAATAATGATGATGATAATAACAACAATAGTAATATCAAAGGAAAGCATGGCTCTTACTGGTAAAGTAGAATATATTTTCTGTGATTATTATTGTGGGAAGTAATAATATGGAGAAAGGCCATAGAGCAGGCACAGCTGGGTCCCTTGGATGGAAGGTCCCCTGCCGGACAGGCTGCTTTCATAAATGACTCCATAGGAGCTCTTTCTGTCCTGTCCGGGCATCTGGTGTTGGAGAGCAGACTTGGCAGGAGCTAGGACGGATAGCTAAGACCTCTGGGGAGGAGGAGATTCAGCAAACCAAAGCTACGAGAGCTGCACAGACCATCCTTTCTCTTAGGGACATCAACCAGGCTGGAAAACATCCAGGAGAAGGAGGAGACCTGGCAGTGTGGTGTAGCACTGTCTCTTACCCCTCATGAGATAGATGGACACGTGGCATGCCCCAAAGCATTTCTTTTACTTTTTGCCATTCAGAGTTCCAGCAAAGAGATGGAGGAAACCTTTCTTTGATCCCTCCCCCGTGTGTGCCATTGCTTAAGCAGTGTTTATTTTGGTAACAGAAATGCCTCGCCTTCTAGAAGCAACTCAATCTCCACCATTCCAGAGATTACCCTTCTGAGGTCATCTTAACATGGTATCTGCAATAAGTATCTCAGGTTTCTAGTTTTTTAAAAGGACATCAATCTCACATTACTTACTAACCTAAAGCCAAAAATTCCTCTGCCCTTGCTTCACACTACACTGGGGAGTACGGTGGCATTGTAAGTGGCACATACTCTGGTTATTAAAATCTTTTTAGTATTTTAAGATACATATGAGATTGTTTGGGTAAAATACAGATCTTGTGGTTGTGTTCAAAAGGGAAAATGATACTTATGTCACTTCTTTTCTTCTAGTTCTTTCTGGTTAGTGGTAAGGCTAGGAAGGAAAAAGTGGGTTTTGCTCTTCTAGACAGAAGGGTCAAAGGTCCTTCAAGGTGTTTACCAAGTCAAATAACTTTCTCCTACTTCATTCAGAAATGAATAAGAGCTAAGACTTGGTTGAATTTAAATACATAGTGTGTGTCTTTATTTCATTTTCTAGCCAGAACCTAATTTTTAGATGCCCATCTAAACATTCTTACCTATTAATACCAGTGGATTGAGTGGGATAGAGCTCAGCAGCATAGTGCTTGCCTGGCAAGCCCAAGGTCCTGGGTTCGATTCGTGGTACCCACCCCCCCCCACCAATAAAAACAAATGGAAATGACCGGGTTCCAGTGTTTATTATGTTGCTATTTTATAAGAGTCAACAATTTTGGTTAAGAAGCACCAGAGATGGATGTTGTAAAATTAAGCAGATCTCCCATTAACCAGGTACCTCTGGTGCACAAGTGTGATCCACAAGCACATGATGCTCATGCACACACACACACACACACACACACACACACACACACCATACCACACAATGCAGTGTAATACATTGTAACACAATAGCATAAAATACAATACGGTCACCATGTACTGAGGAAAATCTTGAAGCATGGATGGATCATATAGCTAATAAAAATGAGAATGAGGCTTTAAACCCAGCCAGCCTGGGACCTGTGTTCTCGGTGCCCTAACGCAGGGTCTCAGTATTTCTTAAGAAAGAGAAGAGGTGAAAATCTCAGCAATAAGTGTACTCCTGGCAGGCTGGCAAATACGCTGGACTTGGACACAATCACACGCTGAGTGCTCACATAAAGCAAAGACACCAGCACACAAGGAGCACTTCCTTTGTGCATATGCTGGGAAGGGTGGCTTATAGCTTTTGTATCACCGAGATTGCACACTCAGGCATACGCACACACATGCACACACACGCACATGCACACACACACACACGTTAATAAAAGCACTATCATGTCTGAGTGGTGACATAATTAGATCTCATACTCAGGCTTAAAGCTTGTCTTTGGGTTGTAAAGAGTTACCTGTCTCCAATATTCTTTGAGGATTTATCTTGAAAAGCTGGTCTATAGTATGTGTGTGTGTGTGTGTGTGTATACATATACATATATAATTTTATTTATTTGTTACTTGTCATAATATGTTTAAATAAGTTTAACCCTATAGTTGTTGGTCATATGTTACTTTTAAGTGTTAGTAAATGTTTCCTTTATAAGGCTTCACAGTCTTGTTAGTCTGATTAATGAGATTCCCAAACTGGGGTCCCAGCTGTAAGTTCTTTCAAGACATCCCATGCTGTAGTTTGTACACGGGTAAACATGTCCATTCATTTCAGCAAAACGTCATGCTCTCTGTGAAGGCTGTGAAAACCGTGCTCAGCTAGATAATATCTGAGTTATAACAGGGCATCTTTGATTCAGGTATTGTAAAATGAAGACAAACCTGATTGTCTGAGCTTCCATTCAAATCCCTATTCCAGAGATCAGATGACTTTGGCTTGAGTCACGTGCTGGCTTCTGTGCGACTCTAGGTGCTCTGTTGCTCTCTTCACACGACTGAAAATTCCTCTTCTGAAAATAAGGATAATAATCCATGCCCCCTCCCCTTTCTCCTGATGCCCAAGGAGAATTCTCACAGCAGCTACCGGCTGTCTTCACAAACACAGGGACATTCCCTGTGCACACAATGATGTATCATGATGCGTCTCAACAATGTGTGTAATTGTGATGTCCACCAAATTTTTTTCTGAATGTCTAAGAAGATAGAAATGCTAGCCACCTTGACTGGCTCATCACCCATCTTTTACTTGTGCCAGATTATCACAGCATACCTTGTAAGTATGGAGGTAACAGAGGCAGAAGAACTTAGGGTAATAGGAAAGGTGCAGGAGCGAAAGCTTGGAGGAGGAATTTCTTTGTCTCCTTCAGCCGGGGTCACAGACCTTCAGAGGCTCTCCCATATGGCAAGTGGAAAAGTACTTGGCATCCTGAGGGTTATTTTCATGTGGCTTCAGGAGCCAAATATGTTCCTGGGATTAGTCGCAGGCTAGGCTGCAGGACAGCTAGACAGAGAAAGGAGAGGGCAGCATAAGTGCCAACGGGGCTTGGATTTTGTCTTTTCCTCTCATCAAGTTAAAATTTGAGTCCTAAATTTTAAAGGGGGGAAAAATGGGACAAAACAATCACATTTTAAGATTTTAAAAACTTTCATAGGTATTAAAAATTCAAACATAATACCACATTGACTGTTTATAAAACGTCTGATTTGGATTTCATGAGCTCCAGGCATATGTGTACTCTGTAATTATCAAGGCCTATTTTCAAAATGTGGTCAAAATTAAACTTGAGGTCATCAAAGTATGTCATCATGTGTTTTTTCTTTCCTCTGTCTGTTTTAAAAATCAACATCTATTCATGTTTTACCTGGAAACGTACCCATTCAAAAAATGCCACCTCCAGAGGCTGGGGTGATAGCTCAGTGGTCGACGCATCAGCCTGGCAAGCACAAGGTCCAGAGCTGGATCCCTGGCACTACATGCTGTACCAGCCACCAAAACCTGGCATGGTGATGGGTGACTGTAATTCCAACATTGGAGAGGGTGAGACAAGAAGATGACTACCAGTCTCAGTGATGTAGTGAGACCTTGTGCCAAATAAACAAATAAAAGATTTCTTTTAAAAAATGCCACCTCCTAGGGCCAGATAAATAGCTCAGCAGATTAAAGCACCTACACATGGGCATAGGGGTCAGGTTTTAGATCCCTGGGCCTGCTGTGCTGGCCCCATCCCAGGGGCACTCTGAGACAGCAATTGAGACTGGACACAGTGACACATACCCATAATCCCAGCTCTTGGGAGGCTATAAACCGGGTAGATCACTATGAGTCTGACTGAACACCTTATAAACCTTTCACCTCCCACCCCACCCCCAAAAAAATCGTCACCTCCCAACCCCACTCTAAGCAGCACCAGCCTACTGGATTGGGTCCTTCTCTTGTTCTTTTGCCTCAGTGATGCATCATTAAAACACCGCTGATGATTTCTGATGTTGTGTCTCCTATAAAGCAGAAATAAATGCCAGTGTTGGCTTCGTTAGAAAGCTGGTCCTCTGTATCCTTTCTGCTTGTCATCAGGACAGAGTAGAATAAAACTGGCTTTCAGAAGACAAAGCAGCCACAATTGGTTGTGATGTTTATAAACTTGTCTTCTCGCCTGTTTGGTTGATTTCTGGATGCTAGGAAATGTCTTCATGCAAACAGAGGTAACCGAGGAAAATCAAGACAGGAAGCGCAAATCCCTGAGTAGAAATGGTAGAAACAAAGAGACACTGTAGCTGGTTTCACTTGGGCCAGAGGTTGATTAAATGTACAGTATCTCAAAATTCAACATTTTCGTGTAATATAATAGTCAGTCCCACTGATCGGATAAACCTAGTAACTTTCTAGGGTAGGGCATAGAAGAAGGCAACTGTTCTCTTTCTTAGTCCCAGCCTGGGATCAGGATTTTCAGTCTCAGGGCCGGCCAAATAGCCCAATGGATGAAAGCACCTGCAAGAAGGTGCAGGGGCTGGCGGTTCAATCCCCAGGCCTGCCGTGCCAGCCCCGCCCCCCCCCGGGGGGGGTTACACTGAGACTGCAATTGAGACGAGGTGCGGTGGTACACGCCTGGAATCCCAGCTCTCAGGAAGCTGTAAACAGGCGGATCACTACGAGTCTGATCTAGTAGTGAGACCCTGAACACCCTGTAGACCCTTCCCTAAAATAAATTTTAAAAAAAGATATTTTCAGTCCCATATTTTTCCCATCCTTCAAGCTTCACCATCCTCAGCTTCCAGTGGGCAGGGAAAGCTCTGGAAGGCAGGTGTGTGCTGGGAGCTGCGGGCCAGTCCTGAGCGTCCCAGGAGGAGCTACCGATCAAGTCCCGAACCGCTGCCTGTTCTCCTTGTCAGGAAGACACAGAAATGAGGCGATGTTGCGTGCCCAGCAACAAGCAGAGAAGAGAAATCAGCAGCCCTGGGCTGAGTGTATAGCTCAGTGGTACAGTGCTTGCCTAGCAAGTGAGAGGTCATGAGTTCGATTCCCAGCATAAAAAAAAAAAAAAAAAAAA
>PVJA010003598.1:0-69144 GCA_004027025.1 Myocastor coypus
CAGGCACTTATGCCCCTGAGCTATATCCTTGGCCCCAATATTGGTGAGTTTAGGAAGTCATTCTGTATCAGAGTCGCAAGATGTTGCTGAAAGTCCACTCACAAAGGCAGGGGCTGGGGGCGGGGGTTAAATAAGCACTGCAGCAGTGCCAAGGCACTAGGAGCAGCAGGAAGCTGTCAAGCAAACCTCACTGAGATGCCCGTGTGCCTGGGGAGAGCATGACTCATGGCCAAGGAAATGAGACCATGGGGACGTGTGGTGGGGCTAGCGGGAGCTGTGGAGCAGGAGAGGCAGCCCTGCAGTGTAAGGGGAAGTGAGGTCCATTCAGGTCCCTCTCCTCTACTTTGGATTTCCCTCTCATGTTTCCCACAGGCTCTATAAAGTGGAAGCTACAGACAGGTAAGAGAGTCCCCAGGAAGCAGCCCAGGGGAGGCTGCCCATCCAGCCCGCAGCGAGGCATAAAATAGAGAATACCTGCAAGACACAAATGGCAGCTAACGTTTCAGTATTTCTAAGGCAGGATGCCCTGTGTGCTTTTCTAACTCACATTATCTTGCTTTATATATAAGAGGAACGGAAATTGAGAAGAATTCTCACTTAAAATTTCCATGCTGTCTTCACCAATGCTATCTGAATATTTTCTTCAATCCTGTTTCATGAAACCAGCTTGTGTGTATATTGGCTTTTATTAATTTGGCTAGGTAAAATACTGAAAAGACATAATGGTCACAGCAAAATACTTTTTATTAAAAACAAGGTAATAACTAGTTTGGTAGACCAATGTATCTAAAACTACTTCTAACTTTGCTAAATGATTAAAAGTCTGGCATCAGTACATTATTACAAATTGTTATTATTTCAATTGTTAATAATTTAATGTTTAAAAAATGATACATTTTATGAGTGACCTCTGATTATTTTCACAAAATTAAGCAGTAAGGATTTTTTTTTGTTTCTTATCTCCTTTTTCATATTTCTGATATCTGTATTTTGCTATAAATGTTTTATTGTCACCCCTGATAGGAATTAACTAAAATTTCTATATTTGAATCTGTTAATATATCTTTTAGCAGGACATGTTTTTAAAATATTTTATATTAATTATTTTGCAATAAAATTGGGTTCTTTAAAGGTGTATTTGAAATCTGAATTAAGTATCTCAGCACATGTCCAAGAAGCATCTATCTACATATGCTGTGCACATTATTTACCAAGACTGGTAAATGACTAAATAGTACCCCTTAATGTGTGCCTGACACTGTACTGAGTACAGAAAGGCTTTCTTTCATTTGACCTTCACTAACTCAGTGAAGTTTTTATTGCAGTAGTCTTTTTCTTGAAGAAATGAAGTATGGAGCAAATAAATTGATAGGCTCTGGCCCTAGTATGAATTGCTGAATCATTATGGTAGTCATCTAATATGGCTGACACCCTTAAAACAACAGCTTATCTTCCCAAAGACCACCTCCCCCTTCTTCTCCAACTCAGCCCAGGGTACAATTTCCTTCCACTTGTCCTGCCACCTCCGGGAAGGACCCAATCAGCTCCTCAGGTAAATCTACACATCCTCCTCAAGTCCCACCCCTGGTAAAAGGTCATAAAAGCCTCAGCCTCCCTTTGTTCCAATTCAGAGAATTCCTTATCTTCCCCGAATTCTCTCCATGTCCTCCAAGAGAATAAAGCCCTTTTCTCTTTTTCCTTCTGCCTGTTTCTCGGCTGCGACACTGCGGAAAACCTATCATAAATGATTTGACAAGATTCAAATGTAGTGAGTGGTAATTGATAATTTAATCCAGTAGCCTCCGCTTAGGGGGCATCTATGCAAACAACCCAACTCTTCTTAAGTTTATGCTCTTGTTCACTTCTGCACTGAAATTTTTTTGTTTAATTTTATTTTTTATTTTTATTTATTTATTGTATTTTAGGGAAGAGTCTGCAGAGTGTTCAGTGTCTCACTACTAGATCAGATTTCTAGTGATCCACCTGTTTAGAGGCTTCCAAGAGCTGGGATTGCAAGTGCTTTGCTACCACCCCTAGTCTCATTTGCTGCCTCAGTATGCCTCAGGGGTGGGGTTGGTATGGCAGGCCCCGGGATTGAAGCCCCCTCCTGCTCCTGCTTGCAGGTGTGTTAATCCACTGAGCTATTTGGCTGGCCCTAAACTACTAGTGATTCTTCTATCTCTTTTGCTCTGTGTTGTAACCTGGTTCCCTCCTGGTGACCAGGACTGAAACTATTCCCTCTACTGAAAAAAATCAGTGACATTCTAGTTGCATTCAAATAACAGAGCAGTCTTTGTAAGATAAAGTTATCTCCTAAAGAACATAAATCTGAAAACATTTATAAATGTATGGTACAAAGTAAAGCAGCACAGGGTAACCTCAGCAAAGTCATCGCTACAGCCAAGTCTGCTGAGTAATAGGATGGCTCAAAAGGAGTCAACAGTGGGAAGCCAAGTGAGAGGTCATCAAGACCAGAAAAGAGATGACATTCTCATCTCCATGAGACCTTACCTGGCATGCCTGGTCACTAAGAACCGCTTCGGTATCCTTCTCTTGCTTTGTTTCTCACGCTTTTCTAAATATGTAATGTAATTCTAATTTCTTGAAAGGATGCATTAATTTCAGTTTAAGCCAGAGGAATGTTACGTGCAAAAGGAAATGCTTCACTGAGTAAGGATAAGAGTAAGCAGGAGAGGAACGCTGACTTGTCAGTAGGGGTGTTGTAGATAGCTTCATTAGATAGAAATATTATAGGCAGTCAGACAGAGCCAGGCCCTCGAGGAGACAAGATGGAAGACAAAGTGACCGTACAGCTTTACAAGAGGCAGACACCCCTGCTATGGGCCAGACCTCAACACAAAAGAAGAAATAAAAGTAGCCACATACTTTCCTAGGAATGCTCATCAGGGGTTGATATTCTAAATAGGTATCAATCACTTCAAAAGAGCCTAAATGAGTCAGTATAGAAGCCCCCAACAGGAAGAGACCCTGTTCCTATTCAAGCCTGCTTGCTACATGACTCCCTTCCCCATTGGATATCGGCTTTAATCAATTTTACTTGAGCAATGGCACTTGTAACCTCATTGGTTGATCATACTTTTGTCCCTCCTCATGCCCACTTAAGTGAGTTACCATGTTTTCCATCTTAGACCCACTCCAAGGCATGGTTTTGCTCTATAAAAGTCCCTGGAAGAGACAGCTTCCTGGGGATGCCCACTCGGGACCCCCTCCTGTCCCTCTTTTGGACAGGAGCTTTTTTTTTTTTTTCTCTCAATTAATATGTTCTGGTCATTACCTCCATTTTTTCCTAAAATTCATTCTTCAGTTTTAAAGAACTCAAGCTCATCCCGGGTACTTTTCAGGTTGGGAGTTCAGTTTTTCCTATGTCATTTGGAGGTTCCCTATTGGAGGTCATCCGCCCCAGATCAGTTTTTTCTTCCTGCATCAGGGGGAACTTTTTTCATATATCTTTTTTTTTATTACTTTATATAAGAAATAACAATGTGACACTTTCAAAACACACTACTACTGCATTCCCAATATTTGATACAATGCATATTGTTGTCCTCCTAGTAGTTATACAAGGCATAGGGTGTAGATGTGATAGTTTTCCTAATCATTATTGGTACAAAAAATTTCTTCTCACTGAACTAAGTGAAAGTAGTTGTGTACATAATCCAATGTTCCATAATGGCAGTGGGTTGTTGGTAAAACTGGTAACTTTGATCCAATCCAATCAAATCTAACATCTCTGGAAATACATATGGGGTTGGCAAAAGGTCTTTCAGTTAGAGTGAAAACAAAGAAAAGTGTGATAGAAACTTGGATTCTTCCTATAACACAAATATTTGTGAAATTAGATCACGTTTTCTCACCTTGAGTACACTTATTCCATACTGAGTATATTCCATTGACAATATAGAAGTAGGGATATAATCTGAATTTTCAAATGTGCTTGTTAGTTTTTGCTGTCAGCTAAATTTGTCCTCAACTATTACTAATGCATGGGTCAATAAATTAATAAATTAATAAATAAATTATTTTCTCTTTTTCTGGAATTAGAATTTATATAAAAAAAGGAATTCCAGAGAAGTGGATTTAAGATAGAGGAATCAACCAAAATTCAGGGCTGACCAAATAGCTCAGCAGATTAAAGTGCCTGCAAGCAGGAACAGGAGCGGAGCTTTAATGCCCCCCCACCTCCTGCCATGCCCGCCCTGCCCCCGAGGCACTCTGAGACAGCAGCTGAGACTGGGTGTGGTGGTGCTCGCCTGTAATCCCAGATCTTGAGAGGTTGTAAACAGGTGGATCACTAGGAGTCTGATCTAGTAGTGAGACCCTGAACACCTTGTAGACCCTTCCCTAAAATTAAAAAAGGGGGGGGCTGGGAATATAGTTCTATGGCACAAGTATATGCCTGACAAGTGCAAGGTCATGAGTTTGAACCCTGGTCCCACAAAAAAAAAAATCAAAATTCAAACTTCTGCTTCACCTTGCAGCATAGCCCTTAATAAACAGTGGACGGTGAAATGGCTTGGTTTCTTGTAGGTGTCTTTCTATTATTCTCTTCTCTGAACCACATTCTTCCAAGCTGAAGAGAGAAAGCAGAAGCCTTGATCATCTCAAAATTTAGGCACAATTTTGTATTTCTATTTGGAATTGCTGGAAACTTTCATAAAATTATACCTAAGTTTGATTTCCTATTCTCTAAGAGTCGACAAGAGCTGAATCCTATGCCCTTGGATACTCATGGCTGTCTAACATCCTGAGTTCTCTTTGTCTTCCATGGCCATAGAGTTGTAACTGACTACTTTGCTAACCAGTGGCAAGGCCAGATTTCCTGCTTACTGGTGCCTAGGAGAGGCCATAGGCCTAAGGTTCCACCAATGGAAACTGAGTGCAAATGAGGCAAAGCACTTTTACCTCACTCCTCTCTCTGGCCACTGACTTTGCCCCTTTGAGCTAGCATGATGAGTGTGCCCAAGACAGTCAACCCAAGGGCAGCAATGACTTCATGGAACAGAGGCATTCTCTACCACGCAGCATTCACCTCACCTGCCCAGAGGAGAGAACACAAGCAAATTAGTTCCTAAAACACTTTTCTGATAGATCTGTTGTGGCAGCAGCTCATCTTCTAAACCTAGCTCATGCTCTGCTCACTTAAAATACTTAGAGTAAAATTATTTCACTATATATACCAAGATGATTTTTTGTCTTAACTGTCATCAATAAATAATTGATTAGTTGACAACTCCAGAACAGCAGAATGTAAGTGAACACTGATAACCCTGCTGAAATTTGGTCTACAGTACTTTCTAGCCTTTTCAAACTTATATTTAGTTTAATAATGATTTTCATCTGTTCTTAGGTTTTCCCCAAGTTTAATATATATTCAAACTACTATGGCCACCTGCTTAGGTCTTTTGTGTAAACACTCCTACGAATAACCACAATTTAAGGTAGTCTCAAGTCCTACCTAACCCATCAGTAGTATCAGAAATCCCCAGCCACTATACCTAGAAATCTCCAAATATGATTCATTTTGTCTAAATTAACTTCCTCTAGTCTCTTTATTATTAAATTCTTAACAATTTCTAGAAAAAGATTACTTGTTAGGAGAGCTTAAAACATAAGACCACCTGGCCAGGCACAGTGGTACTTGCCTACAACCCCAGCATGAGGGAGGCTGGGACAGGAGGGTCTCTTGGAGTTCAAGATCAGCCTGGCTACATAGTCAGTTTAGGACCAGCATAAATCACACAATGAGACACTGTCTCAAAAATCCATCATAGAAAATCATTGGTTTTAGTAGTCTATCTGTCAGGACACCTGTAATCCCAGCACTTTGGCAGGCTGAGGCAAGGGGACTGAACATTAGAGCCGAGCCTGAACAACCTAGAAACTTAGAACTAATTTTTAGCACTAAGACTTAAAATAAGCACTTCACACATAATCTTAAAATTTTAAAATATTTACAAAGAGACCTATGGATATAGCTCAAAGCAAAGGCTTCAAGTTTAATCCCCAGCAGTACAATGATAATGAACTATATAAGTACACAAACAATCTGGAGTCAAAGATTTAGGTCCATCTCGTCCACCATTTTAGCACTGAAACTGGGCATCATAGATATTAATCAAATACTTATTCAACCAGTAAATAAGTTGTATATTTTTTTTTATTTCTGTAACGGGTTAAGAAGGTATTTATATATCTTGTTTAGTTCTAGCAGTATGCAACAAACATATGACAATGGGTGTAATATAAATACAAAATGAGTGGGCTGGAGAGACACTCAACAGTCTAAGTGTCTGCCTGGCAAATGCAAGGACCCAGGTTCGATCCCTGGTACCACATTCCATGCTGGACACACGCTGAGCCAGCCACCATAATGGCATGGTGGCACGGCACACCCCTGTAATTCTAGTGGTGGTGAGGTTAAGATAGGAGGATCATTATAAGTCCAAGCTGTGTAGTGAGGACCTGTACCAAATTTTAAAAAATAGAGTGGGCTCTGGACTACTAATACTACTACTACTGCTGCCAAAGAGTGCTCCCCGACATGGCAACAACACAGTTCAAAACCCATCAGCAGTCCTGGCTTGGGCTAGCAGATTTGGATTCTTCCTTTGTCCTGTAGCTACAGTGCTAACTTCCACAACCAGAGACACATTTGTAGTGCTGAATCTAATTCACCTCTGCTCACTACCGCTTGGGATGAATGCCGCAGTCAAAGCAAAGAACTGTGAAGCGTCACAGCCATGCAGTTACGGCCTGTGTTTAGTCGTCTGCCCGAGGCCTCATGCAGTCATGGGGCAGGCTTCTAGAGTTTATGATTAACTTAGGGTCCACTGCTGGGATTATGGGTGTGAGTGCTACACACACTCTGGGGCGGATTGCCTGAATGCAATATGAGGGAGGGAAAGAGGCTTGCTCTGAGGCTCGTCCCTTTCTGCTCTTGCTGTGCTGCTGTTTTCCAGCACCACCATGGACTGCTGGCCTCTGCCATGTGCCACTCTCCTTGGAGCCAGCTGACCATGGACTCAAGCCTCACAAACTGTGAGCGAAAGAAACTTTTCCTTTTGTAATTCTGGATGTCATGTATTTTGTCTCAGCAATGAGAGAAAAGTCACCAACTCCCAAAAATGATAAAAAAAACTCACAGAGCCACAAATAGGGCTAGTGCTGTTAGCAGACATCAGGCTTGCAGTTCTTTTCTGGATCATTTGTAGACAGTGAGATCAGAGTGGTCCATTAGCCTGGTGTTTCAGAAGTCCTTTATCTACCCAATTCCCAAACTGGAAATACAGTTTCATTTCTAAATGTGATTATCTACCAAAGTCTTAAAATAATGCAAATTACACAGGAAGTCAGTAAGAAATGCTAGCTAGTATCATTAGAATAGCTATTAATGTGAGCTAGGTTTTTACCCTTGTTATCTGTCAACAAGTTTGGGCCAAATGCTATCACCAAACAGTAAATATTCATACCAGCCTATACATAAGACAATCTTTGAAAGGAGTTGAGTCTTCTAGGTTTTATTTTAATGCTTGTTACTGTATTTCCAATTTAATTTTTCTGTAGTTCATATAAGAAAATACTTATAATTGGAAATGCAAGAATTACATATTTTCATTAAGTAATAAAAGAAAATGTACGTTTTCAAATAGCTTAGAAGAGCTCAGATATATTTAGGGATTCTATCATTCATCAACATTTTCTTAGAATCTGTCTTCATAAAATCAAAGGATTCACAAACTGTTTGCAAGAGGGGGAAAAGAGGAAAGAAAATAACTTGAAGTGTGTGCAAGTAGACCTTCAACTCACTAGCAAGTAATATTCAGGGAGGACAGTTGCCATATGGACAGCTGTTGCTGAAGAACTTACTGCTTCCTTCCGGGGAGGGGCTGTTGCGAAGCTCAGGGCTGGCTGCTAGAACGAAACCTCAGGTTTCCAAGGCTGACTAGAGAGCAAGCTTTTCCTCTGGCTGAGGGGGCTGTTGCCTTTAAGGCTTTATTTTCTTTGTGAGCCTTTTCGAATGTTAATGTCTTTGCGACTCATTAACCCGGGGTAGTTGTTTTGTACCCTGAGCACCAAGACATCCCATCAGGATGAACCTGGGCAAGGCAGCCTCCAGAAACACACCTGGGTCTCTGGGCAGTCATCTGCAGGCGATTGGCTCCAGGTGTTTACCAGTGGGAACCCATTGAAAGTCAATGCAATTTAGAGCAATTTCTCTAGCAGTGGAAATTAACCTGCAGGAATCTGCCTGCAACAGGTGTATTTCAGGGCAGTCATACCAGCGGCCTGCACTGTGGAGGCAGGACCTTGGCTACCAGGTGCAGTGCAGGAGGCTGGATAATTGGAGGAGGCAGGAAATCAGCGCAGAGAAGATGGCCAAATAGTGGGGCAGCATGGGTTGCTATAATTATTGGTTAACCCTCTCCTGTCCATTAACTGGAAACTATTTGTATGCTTGTGGAACCAGGAAATATCCCCTAAAGAGAAAGAAATTATCACTCACCACTCAAGTAGACTAATTTTTTGATAGGTGAGGTTTTCAGCAAATTGTTTTTGGTTTAGCATTTGATGCTTAGAATAGAGGATTATCAGGAACCCACAGTCAGGAAGGAAGAAGTGAATTTTAAGAGTTTGGAAGCATCTTGCTTCAGAAACAAAACATGTCTTTCCTGATGTGTTTCACCCTTCTTGCCTCTTTTGAAAAGACACCGAGCGGAATGCACAGCTCTGGCGCAGGGCACCTGTGCTCCCAGCTTTCAGTCCTTTTACCCTCAGCCTTCCCCCTGTGGTCACCCTAAGACAGTTCTTCCTCTGTTAATGTCTGTTGTTCTATTTCCATTACTTAAATGATTTAAATAAACGAAACTAAGCAAATCCAGTGTCCCATACTAAACAAATTTATAGTCTCAGCAAAAATTTTCAAATAAAATTTTAATATATATCCAGGATATAGGAGCCGGAGAGATAGTTCAGGGGCACAAGTGTCTGCCTGGCAAGTGCAAGATCCTGAGTTCTATTCCTGGTTCCACAAAAAATAAAATAAAATAAAATAAATATATTCAGGACATATATGTAAAATGGGCTTTCAGTTTCTGTTTTAAAGTTTATAATATTAAGAATGAAATTGAACTGTGTATTTACTATTGACAAAATGAAGTGCTGTCATAATTAATGATGATTTTGGAAGTATAAAACCATCATTTGATGTTTTCAAAGATAAAACAGAAATAGATTATTTTTAATAATAATTAACAAAATGTTAAATATATAAATTTAGTAGGATTATATTCTTTTTGAACCAACATATGAAATTTAAATGGGGCTTGTCAGATAGCTCAATGGACTCAAGTGCCTACTTAGGCAGAGTGCAGGGGCCGGGGTTCAATCCCCAGCAGGCATGCTGTGCTGGCCCTGTCTCTGGGGCACTCTGAGACTGAGATTGAGACTGGGTGTGGTGGCGCATGCCTATAATCTCAGGGCTTGGCAGGCTCAAAACAGGAGGATCACTAGCAGTCCAATCTATGTAGTGAGATCCTGTAGCAAATACATAAAAAAAGAAAAAAAAAAGTTTAAAAAAAAAGGAAAATATTAGAGGTTAGCATAAAGCATAATTTTAATCTTTTAAAATTGTTTCACACGTACTACTTAGGCCACAAACAAAATTGAACCCACGTTTCCCACTTACTATCTAGTTGCCTAATTCTATTCATGCTAAGAGATCTAGAGAGGAAATTTTCCATTTGGAAATGTTTGTGATTGTTGAAGATGAATTAACAGGAAAAATTAGCTTTGCTAACTCAAAATTTTCATGAGTCATTTCCACAGTATACAAAATGAATATTTAATCCAAGTATAAGAATAAAAATGAGGGATTGGGAGATAGGTCTGCTATCTAAGCACCTTGCCAGGCAAGCACAAGGACCCAGGTTCTATCCCCAGTACCACATGATGGCCTGTAATCCCAGTCTGAGGAGGCTAAGACAGGAGGATCACTGCTAATTCTCATCTGCATAGCAAGAGCCTGCACAAAATACATAAATAAATAAAAGACTGAAAAAATAAACAAACAAATAAATGGGAATGGCAATAGACTCAGTGTTGCTCATCCCTGGTTCCGTTCCTCAGTACAAAGCCAACAACAATAACAATAGTCCAAACAATGACCTGTAATCTTAATGCAGATTAAGGTTAACTATAGTGTTTTAATTTTGTCAAATCAAATGTTCTAGCAGGTTGGTAAGAACACCAAAGGTGGCTGTCGTGGGGCTCTTGAAGTGACATAGGGGTCTCTGCAGTGTGAGAGCCATACTTAGGATGCTAAGCATTTTCAATCTGTCACAAGGAAAAATTATTCAAAGGTAGCCTAGCTATAAATGCAAGGCACAAAATTTCTTCTAGAAAAAAACTCTGCAAAATATATTTTTGAACTCCATTGGCTGAAAAAAGTTATAAGCCATTGTGGTTCTTGAAAGTGCACATACTTTAGTGTGACAAATGCAGCTGTGGTACTCATATAGGGGAATGAAACTGCCAGTGTGAAAGGTACCTGGGAGGAATACATGTTCTCTAAAACTCAAGAATGAATTTTAGGAACAGGTGAAGGTTAAGAACGGAATATACTTATTGGGGGGAAAGAAAGCTCCTATCTGAGAGAGAGGGACAGAAGGGGACCCCCAAGTGGGTTGTCCTCAGGAAGCTGTCTCCTCCCAGGACTTTTATGGAGTAAAACCATGTGGTGAGGTGGGTCTAAGGTGGAGAACATGGGAACGCACTTAGGTAGACAAGGGTGGGACAAAACTATGGTCAGCCAATGAGATTGCAAGCACCATTGCTCAGGTAAAATTGATTAAATCTAGAACTGAATGGAGAGGCAAGTCATGTAGTAAGCAGGCACGAACACAGAACAGGAGTTTATGCAGTAGCCAGCTGGTAGCAGTTGGATTAGTGATTCTTCCTGGCTTCCTCAAGTTGATCAATCCCAGATGCTTATCTTTAGGGAGATAAACACTCTTTCAACCTTTGACCTTTAAGTCTGGCCCTCAGTGGGAGCATGCATCTCTCTCACAGTTGCCAGATGTCTTGTCTTCCATGCTGTCTCCTTGAGGGCGTAGTTCTGTCTGACTCCCTGTAATATTTCTATCTAATTTAGCTGCCTACTACAGTACAATCCAACACCCAACAATCTTAAAAATAATTGCTCTTGTGTGACAATATGGAACTTTTAAAATTTGACTGTAGAATTTTTCATAAAATGATAAACATAGTTTTTAATAATTACAAATTACTTTTCTTGTGCCAAGGATATGGCTCAGTAGAATAAGCAGTTGCCTGGCAAGCACAGGATCCTGAGTTCAATTCCCAGTGTGGGAAAAAAAAAAATTTTTTTTCTTTCCCTTGTTCTTTCCATTTGGTTATACCCACTTGACTATTGTCTTTAACAACCACCTATTCTCCTTGGGACTAAAATGTATGTTGGTACGGGTGAAGTGTGCCCTCAAAATTTCCTTCGACAGTCTAATGCACCAAGCTGTCTCTTTGTTCCACTCATTATGTGCACCCCTTTTTACTTCCCTATTTTGCCTCTTTGTTTTCTTCATAACATGTTGTACAACTTAAAATTATTTTATGCATTTGCTAAACGGAATTCTGCCTCTTTCATTGGACCGTGGACATCATGAGGCTGCTTTAGCTTACCATCTAGAGCAGGGCTTGGCTTAAAGTTGGAGCTCAGTATTCCTGGTACAAATGAGAGCAAATATTGATGCATTTAATATATTCAGCTCAAAGGTACTGAGTGGTTGGTATGGGTCAGATGTCACATTACATGGTTACTGCTCAATAAATGTTCTTGTGTAATAGTTTCTAGTTCTTCAACATGTAAAAAAAAAAAATAAAGCATTACACTAATTCTAAAAGTTAAACGTTAGTAGTTTCTATATGCAGTTTTCCAGAAAACTCATGTATGTTTATGCAAATATTCATAATAGTATCTCATGCAAGATTGTCCTCATCTTTCATTATGTTGAAGCCATATATGCCTTTATTCTCTCAGAAAAGGCTTTAAGTCCTTTCTGAACAAGCACACGACTTGCCCTGTGATACATAAGTGCTGCATGTTGATCAACCCTCTCTTTCTCCATTACACTGCAAGCTCCCTGATGTCTAAGATATTCCAATGCTAGCTTGTTTTTGCATCCTAGGGTGTCTGGAATACTGCCCTGCTGTATACAAAAGAAAGGGAGGATTCAGGTTGGTAGCTTCAGGAAACCATGCTGGTGTGCTTTTCTTTTCTTCTTTTAATCCTATTGTTGATGTCTGTGATGAACAAAGCAAATTGCACAGCAGAAGCATCTGAGCAGGCAAGGAACTGGTATTCTGACAACTGAGAGAGGCCTGGAGAAGGAGACTTTAGTATCCTCAGGCATAAGAGGAACTGATGAAGTCCAAATAGATGAATGAAGGAGGCTCTTTGGGATCAGGGCAAAGTCTGATGAATTCTGCCCGCCTTGTCTTTCATAAATATCCAGGCCAGGGATGGTGTGAAAACTAAAAGCTTGTTAAGCACCAGGGAAAGAGAACAAAAGAGTGGTGATCCAAAGGCTGTCTTGACATATTTTCCTTTATAATTTGCTGCAGGAGCATGAGGGAGAAAGTTTTCTTATTTATATTCTGAAGTTGTCTAGTGGTACAATGTTTACTCAACATGATTTAGAAGCGAAATGATGGTCGTTCGATTCCAAGTGTCACATTTGACTTCCCACATTTTATAAAAAAGGTTTTCTCTGGTGACTTTCTTTTATTCACTAACAACTTGCTTGAACTCCCGTGAAAGACACTGTCCTCTGGTCCAACAGTGCTCAAGAGCATAAGCTCGGTCAGATTGCCTGGGTCCAAGCACCAACTCCATCCTTCTTCATTATGTGAATTTAAGCAATTTACTTTCTGTACTTCAGGGCCCTAGCATGTAAATTGGGCTTAATAAAACCCCTGATAAGTAACATAAGGATTAAAAATTTAGATCGTGAGCACTAGACAAAATAGTGTTTGGAATGCAATAAAAGATCAGTGAATGTCAGCTATCCTTACGTACCTGGCAGCAATTCCCAGTGTGTGCCTTGTGGCTTAATATCAAGAGATAAACTGAACACAGCCCCTGTCCTGAAGGTGCTAATGTTGTAAAGGTAGAGTTTGGATGCAAAAGCTCACAATCACATTGGCGGGTCATAGAGCTACACAGGCTCAGGACAGCATCACTGGGGACATCACATTCTGTTTATAAAGGTCACCCCCTCAAGAGGAAGAGACACTTGGCTCCTGAAGGGCACAGAGGCATAATCCTAGCAGAAGGGAGGGCAGGTAAATACGATGAGAGGCTGGCTTCAGAGAAGACCCAGGGGTCCACAAGGTGTTGTCACTAGGAAACAGTTCTCAGATTCTTCCGGTATGAATCTCTGTGATGCAACTCTCCATCCGCAAAAAGTCTCACATAACTGTTTGTCACCATGGCCAAGATTTCTCACATATCAGTAAGAAAAGTATTTGCGAACAATACTGGAGCAATGCACCTCACAGAACAAAGAGCACTTTAGAAGTGAGACAAATCTGAGTTTGGAGCTGAGGGAACTATCTAACCTCCCAGGGCCTCACTCCATGTTGATAGATCAGGAATATTCACCCTGCCTCATGGACGGAGGGTCCCAGGTGAGAAAGTGCCACACTGCTAGCTCCTCAGTCCTATAATCTGTGGCTTCATTTTTTGCTTTTGAAAATTTTCAAAATAAAGAGGATTTGTTTGTTTGTTTTTTGTTTTGTGGTCTGCTCAGCCCACGCTGAGGGTGGGTGTGGCATGTGGTGCCCAGGATCCACCCCCAGTTGCCTAAGCAGGTGCTTTAGACCACTGAGCTATCTCACCGGCCCAAAGCTGAAGAGTATTTTAAATGCCAGAGAGTTGCAGAGATTGTTTATCAGTGCAGTTCTTTCTCTCATTTTGGTGACACCTACTTGAAGATATGCTTTCCAGAGACATTATATACTATTTTGTTTTAATCATAGAGGTTACAATTTAACAGTAAATAAGTTAAAATAGGACATGTCATAGGGCAGAGAGGAGAAGGAGATGGAGGAGGAGGAACAAGAAGGGAAGAAAGACGAGACATAAAGAAATGGAAAAGAGGCAGGAGGAAAAGAGAAGTATTTTAAATTAACTTACGTCATTGACCTGTTGCTTGGGTAATAACTTCCAACATTTTGTCACACTGTGATAATAATATCATAAATAATATTCAGCTTTTGAGAACTCCTGCTAGTGATCACTGACCTCAGTCATTTTCCCCATTTTGATCACCATCTCTTCAAGAAACTTTAAAGCTTCTGTCAGAGGCAACTCAGAGCTCTGATAGATACACATTTCTTGTAAAAGGAAAAGACAACATAAATAAACTGCAAAACATATTGCTCTTAGTCTGGCTTTGCTGCCCCACTGTCTAACGCTCTGAAGCAGAGTCTACCAAGCTAGCCATATTTCTCTGGGACACTGACACAGGGCATAACTCCCTATATTTCTTCAAGTATAGTACTACTGCATAATAGTGAAGCTAATTGCTGAAATAGAACTGGTAGACAGCCCAGCTGCACCCTTCTATCTTACTGAAGGAAGACAGTTTTAGGAATATTTCTCAGCAGCTTGGGCATTATATTTCATTTCCCTCCAGTCCAGCCTGTAGTCAGTCTTTCCCTCATGATCTGCCAGGAGACGCTGTATCACAAGATTGCAAAGAAACTGGCTACAGTTCCTTCAGTCTTATCACTTTTTTTTTCCCTGACAGAGTGTGTGCATTCTCTGTGTTGTGTTTAGTTAAAAATAATTGTGGAATGAGCTTTAGTGAAGAAAGTAGAAGGTGTGATTTGCAGCCCAGAATTCTTCCTGGAAGCATTGAAACGCAGAGCTGAAGGAATACACTTTCTGTATCAAGTGTTTCTCTTTGTATTAGTGAAAATGGAGTGAAAAGCTATTACTTTTTTAAAGTAATAGTAATGATAATAAGAATCATATATTTTTCAAAAGTGATAAAATCCTTTTTATTATTATTATTATTGTATTTTAGGAAAGGGTCTACAGGGTGTTCAGGGTCTCTAGATTGGACTCATAGTAATCTGCCTGTAGTGATACAGCTTCTCAAGACCTGGGATTACAGGCAAGTGCCACCTGCCCAGTCTCAATTGCCGTCTCAGCGCACCCAGGCATTGAATCCCTGGCCCCTGTGCCTGCTTGCAGGTGCTTTAATCCAGTAAGCTGTGAAAGAAAATCTCTTGCTCTGTCTCTTTCAGGGTGATTTTCCTTCTGTAGCTCTATTGGCCAGTGTCTGACCTATTCTTAGCGGCAAATAATTAGCACAAAGCACTTAGTACTTGCGTGGGGTTTGGGTGTAGTACAGAGGATAAACAGTGTTGGAAGCTACTGAGCTACAAGAGGGAATTGCTACAGCGATACCTGCTCAGGAAACCTCGTTAATGATCCCTGGATGCAATAGAATAATCAGACAAAGGACATCCCTTTTCTTTCTTAATTAACAACTTGAAGATTAATAATTTTCCTCTACCTCTAAGCAGGATCAAGAAAAACCTCCTGTGTCCTTTGACTTCTGAAAATTACTGCATGAAGCATCACAGCCAGACATTTTTTTAAACCGCCTCTGATTTATTAACTTAAGATAAATGGCTTTGCTATCATAACCTGTCAGTGCCGTGCAATGAAAAGGAAATCAGTGGTGGCAACTGCGGGCAAAGCATCTCAGTGTAGCCAGCCTGAGACTGCGGTTAAACCTTCAATAACTCTGCTCCCTTCCCCCTAGAAAGCATCCCACCAGCACGTTTCTCATTCATTAACTTCCTAAAGACATCTGTCTTTGCAGAATCTCCAGTGCTGCTGAACATGATGTATGAAATCCTGCCTACCTCACGCACAGAGAGCGAGGGAGAAGCGGGGCTTGGTGGAGAACCAGCAATAAGGAGTGCGGAGCCTTCCGCAAAGCACCCTCCCTGGCAAAGCCGATCCCTCCCTCCGGAAGGCTCACGGGCAGGGCGCTGCTCTCTGCTTCAGTCCTTCCGATTTGTTCAGTTCCTTTGTGAATGACTTATTTCCTGAAGCAGCCAATGAGGCACAATGTATTAGTAATAATTAAACAAAAGACAAACTCCTCTCCAGTATGACAAGTACTTTGCCTTCAATAACGAAACCTTAAGCCAACGCTGATCTTCTTCTGTCTACAAACTTTGCGCACATTTTTTAAATTGTTTTTTCTTGTTTCAGAACTTCTGTTTGTTTATTTATTTATGTTTATGGCCGGCTCAGCCTGCCCTGAGGGCAGGGCTGGTGCAGCATGTAGTGCCGGGGATCGAACTGCGGTCCCTGCAGCTGCCTAAACTTTCCTAAGCAGGCGCTTTAGACCACTGAGCCAGCCTGCCAGGCCCCCATGTGCACATTTATTTACAGTGACTCAAAACATGTGCTGATCTCCTTGTGAATCCAGAAGAAAAAAAAAAAAAAAATTCAAGGCCAAGTGGGAAAGATAGAGACTTTTAAAATTCACATTCAGATGTGCAGCTGACCCTGTCCGTCCATGAACTTCAACTGCAACACTTATAATGGCATTTCTAGAAACTCAATGTCAATAGTACATAGGTAGAGGTATTTTCACTTAGTGAAGAATTTCCCCGTTTTTCCTGTCTTGTGCGTGACTAGATCTCATGAAGGGTTACTTATGAAAGTGGACTGTCAGGCTGAACAAGAGATCATTTTTCCCTGTCACTTGTAGTTTCTGAGGTCCTCAGAGAAGGAATTTTGCTAGCAGCTTCCACTTGCCCAAGGGAAGCCTACAAAGGAACCAGGCATTCTCGCCTAAGAAAGCGTTCCCTTTTCAGAGAGATGACTGCCACTTACAGTCAGTGCCTTCTTAAGAGTGGCAGTGCATTTTGTTGTTTGTCCTTATTTAGGGTGGTTTAGAACTTCTGCCAGCAAAATGATCCAGACAGGAAACTCACAGAATTCAGGGAGAAGCCAAGCCTGGCTTCACTGGCCCTGCAGTCTATCAGTAGGATGGACCTCACCCCCATCCTACAGATGCTCCTTATTACAAATAAAAATAGTGTCACATGTAGCACTTGTCTTAAGGGAGCAAAATCAATAAGAAAGACCATTTTATCTCTTCATAATCCTCCAGAGATACCCAACTTTCTTCTGTCTCCTCTCTTCCTTCCTTCCTTCCTTCCTTCCTGCCTGCCTGCCTGCCTGCCTGCCTTCCTTCCTTCCTTCCTTCTTTTTTTTTTCTGTTTTGTTGTTGGTAGTGAGGGTTAAAATCAGTGCCTTTGCACTGAGCTTCATTCTTTTTTTTTTTTTTTTTTAATTTAACTTGTACAAATGTTGGATCAGTGGACATTCCTAAATCTAGGCATATGTCTATCTTGGCTCTCATAATAACCTATACATGCCCATGACAGTCCCATCCAAGAACATACCCTGACTACATAAGAAAGCCTCCATCATATGCCCAGGACTGGTCAGGCTAGCAAAGTACAAGTTAGCAGCCCTGTCAGCAGTAATTTGTTTTCCTTTTGAGTTTGTTCTTATTAGTAGTGCAAAGAAAAGTAGGTTACTTGACTCATTAGAGTTCCATATCCTTCTTGAACAAGGGAAGTATTTGAGTAAACCAAATAAGGCAATAACAGTGGAGGTATTTTGAAAGCTATGCAATACTTTACAATTAGCAGGATGTTTATTTCAGAAAAAGTAATTAGTGCATTCCTCAAAATTATGTTAGCTCTAGTAGTATGCTAGAAGTAATATAACAACTAGCTCAAGTTAAAAGTGTGGCTTTGGGTTGGACAGCCTGGGTTCAAATCTTGGCTTTTACGTTTGGTGACCTGGAACGATTTTTTTTAACCTCTCTGGGTAGCAGTCTTCTGAGCTCTCAAGCACCGGAGGAGCTTATTAAATATTAGTTGTGATGATCATTGTCTTTGCTGAGGTGAACTGTGAAGAGGGAATGCAGTGATGTGGCTATATGTTGGGGAGCACGGGGCTTTATTTGCACACAGAGCAGCTGCTTATGTTATTATGTTGCTAGCTCATTTATTAGCTATTCATAAGTATCCCCTCATGGGACCCCTGGGTGTAGATGTGAATGTTGCCAGCTCGAACAGAATTCTAAATCTGGGGAGACAGCCCAGCAGCATAAGTGCCTGCCTGGCAAGTGCAAGGTCCTGAGTTCAATCCCTGGTACAGCAAAGTAAAATAAAATGTATTGTTTTCAATTCCAGAATATGTTGTTCTAGTGCTGTGAATCTCTTCTTTTTAAAAACAAACTAGTTCGAGTGTGAGCCCTTCTAGTACATGTGCTCCTGAGGCAAGCGCAGAGGGACCATTTTGCAACCATGTCCCTTGATCAAGCCCTGCAGCTAAGCAGGGCTATCCTTTCAAAACTGTAGACATTTGGATTTTCCAGCTTTTACTTGGCACTTCATAATTAGAACAATTTCTTTCAATAGTTATAATTACCTAATAAGTTAGAAATTCTCTTAGCCCCAACTGAGCTTTAACTGACCAAATCTATCAGTTTGTCTTCTTCATTTTATTATTATTTACTCTGAAGATAGATTGGGGAGTCTAGCTGATATATGTATATACTTCTCCTATTATGTCAACTGGACAGAAAGCTTAACTGATTTTAAATCCAGACCATAATTCAGCACTTAGAAGTCAAGTAAAGTAGCATTTATACTACTAAAATATCTTGGTAGAAAATGTTCGTATGTTTTAACATGTGGTAATTAATAAAACCAAAGTCATAGATCATTTTTATTTAATGATTTCAAAATTTCCTTTAAAAGACATGAATTTCCATTATTATTTTTTTGCCATTGTTATTGACAATAGCAACTAAATATTTTTTGCAGATTTGACTTACATAAACACGAAGAAAATATATAATGCCCAAATTCTCACATTTCTAACACTACTGGCTTATTCTTTTGAAAAATTATAAAAAAACATAAGCTAGCATAACCATTCTATACAGTTAATAACAGTTTGGATGGATGAAAGAGATTTTCTGGTTAACCAAATGCTTTCTGTAACATACTGTAAGAGCACACGTCATGAAGAAAAACAACCAAAACCTCTAGAAAAAAAATTGGTCAGGTAATGGCCAACCAGTTTTTCCAAAACTGGTTTCCAGGAGAAATTACCATGTGGAGCTCCATGGTAGCTTTCTGCTATTGGTGAATGAAGAATAGACAACATCACAGAGGAAATGTATTGTTACAGAAGGGAATGAAGTTAGACATGTGTAGGAATAACCAGAGACAGACTGGGCTCCCTGCGATCTGTCCCATCCCACTTCCCCTTCTTGCATTTCCTGTCACTCCAAAAACACCATGCATGGCTGAGACCCAAGACTTGTCCTCTCCGTATTCTCAGGGTTGTAGGAGGTCCACCCTGCCACAGGTACTGCATGCCTTCTTTTGGTTACACAAAGAGTCACTGTGCATTACAGGCTCTTAAATAGCAGAAAAGTTTTTCTCTTTTACACTCCTCAGTAAGTTCTGCAGATGCCCTGGTGTCGGAGCTTCTCAAGTAATAGAAGTCGGAGCCACAATAGGGAGATTGCACACCTGGAAGTGAAAGTGTGATAACAGTGATTTGAGATGTGAAAGAAAGGGATGAAAACCAATGTTATCCCCGTGGTCCCTTCGCTCCTCTAATTGGCTGAGTCACTCTGCAGTGGTATGGTGGGTGAAAAAAAGAATCTAAAATAGATAAGAGGGTTTTGGGAAGGCAGAGTTGGCTTACAGAGGTGTACGCGCGTGGGTAACCGTAAATCCCGAACAAAAATACAAAAATAAGCTATGAGATTTCTCCGGAAAGCGAACAAAGGCAGTGACTTTTATAGCAGAGGCAAAAGGGACAGACAGGATGGGGTGGGCTTCCTTTCATTACTGCTTTAGCCTGAGGGGGGCCTGCAGATGCAGTGTAATGCAGAGGGGGAGCCCAGGTTCCCGCAGAATTAGTCCCTTTCTGACTTGGAAAGGACAGAGCCTGGGGCAGCCCTGGCTGCTGGCAAGTGAAGGAGCGTTTAAAAAGGACAGTATTTGGAGTAAAGAGGCTCCCTGGTCTGTGTGTAAAACTTGCTCAAGTCCCGGTAGAACTCTATGCCATGCAAGACAGCGCAGACAGAAGGCAGGCAACCTGGCAAGAGGAAACAACGAAGAAATGAACCCAAACTTGAGCCGCCTGCACCTCAGGCAAAATGCAGCCAAAAAATCGTGGTTCTGGGCTTCTTATCCCATCTCTGGGACAGCAAGCAAGGATACCTACTTCCTTTCCCCAAAAGCTAGGGTGAGGTCTGAAACACACAAAGCCAAGGATTGGGATGTGGATGTCTGCTTGGGTCGCAGGTGTTCTCATATGAGTTCTGTTTATATTTTAAGAAGGGAAAAAATGGAGAGCAAAGCCCAGAGGCCAAGGAAAGTAGACAGAGAAAGGAGGAGGAGGAGGAGGAGGAGGCCTGTACCACACCAGAACAGCAAGGCCTCAGGGCTGTCTTGCAAGATCCACATGTGAGAGGCTGAGGCGGCTCTGCTGAGAGGCGGGGTGGATGTTGAGAGGAAGTCATTGGTAAGGTGAATTTCGTTTCCTCCAAGGTGTCAGAATAAAACACCAGCCGGGAATGCAGCAAACACCCCCTACCAGTGGACCTCTGACAGCAGGTTAAGAAAGGACTTTTCAACCAGTTTCTCCATCCATACACCCAAACTTTGACATGTCTGAAGATGGAAGGACTGAAAGGAGAATGAAAGGAGTATGCGGACAACCTATGTCTCACTGCTGAGCTTAGAACCTGGAGCCGGAGTCAGCTCTGAGTTCCAAGGGGAAGAGCTACTGTGAGGACGAGCAGGATCCAGTGACGTGGCTCTGCTACAGGCCACTCCCTGCTGCTCAACCTCGAGCTAGCTGGTCCTGGGCCTTCTTCTTTTCATCCCCCAAGGAAAAGCCACCAAACGTCTCACAGAAGAGGCTTTCAAGATGTTTAGACTTGGGCAGGTCACACTGCTTGACATCCTGTGAAGCAGTTGGCATCTAAGCCAGGAATGCTGGCTGCCGGAATCTCACTTAGATTTGCACATATATGTCCTTTGCATACTAGGCTTATGGGAAAAGAAGGGTGACAAAAGGTATCTCCTGTACATGTTACAATGCTGTGCCCAAAAATGAATGGCTCAGGCATCTGCTGGAGTGTCCACCAGCATCTTTTTTTCTTTCTTTCTTTCTTTCTTTCATTCTTTCTTTCTATTTAGGACAGGGTCTACGGGGTCTCACTACACAGATCAGACTCATAGTAATAATCCTGTTTTCAGCCTCTCAAGTGCTGGGGCTACAGGCACACACCACCACACCTAGGCTCAGTCACTCTCTCAGTGCACCCTGGGGGCAGGGCCAGCGCAGCACACCTAGGATTGAACCAGTCTCTGTGACTGCCTGAACAGGTGCTTTAATCCGCTAAGCTACCTGGCTGGCCCTCTGTCAGTATTTTTACCTTGACTGAATGACACTTTCTATTCTTTTCAATTTTTTTTTATTTTTAAGGAAATAAAAGGGTAAAAAAAATAACAAAGACATTAGAAGCAACGCAGAATTTCCATACACAAAATGAGATAATTGTTGTATTATATATTGTTGTCTTCAAATTAGTTTTTCAGATTACAAGATATAAGCATGTAAAATTGGTCAAAAATTATGAAACACTGTAAACATCTTGTCTTAGTTACTCTTCTCTCATTGCTGGGACAAATACGCAACACCCAAAATGAAGGAAGGAAAGGTTTATTTAGCTCACGGTTCCTGGAGGTTTCAGTCCATATTCGGCTGGTCCAAGGCAGACTCGCACAGGGCAGAGAGCATCCAGTTCATGGTGGTAGAACAGCAACAATCACTACAGAAGCAACAGACCAACCTGTGCAGCACAGAGCAACAGAAAGAGTCTGTTTCTTTCTCTTATGTTACACTCAAGCTCTCTTCCTCAGCCTACCCACCCCAGGCCATACCCATAATCCCAGCAGTACTCAGACCCATAACCCCATCAGTACTAAAACACTTAATCCCCATGGATCATGTGTCAAATCTCAAACTCTAGAAGTCACTGTCCCATGATTGAATGAGGCTTTGGGGAGACAACTAGATATAAACCATAACACATAAGAACTTGGAGGAGAATAAAATCTGAAAGGCATAATAGATACTGTGAAAGGGAAAGAAACTATTCTAAAGGAAGGAACATCTTGGCTGAGGGAAAGGACAAAAGAAAGAAAAAAGGAAGGGAAAAAGAACTGTATTTTCTATTTATCCTCCAGCTGCATTAAAATAAAGGCCAGATTCAAATTATAAATTGAGCTACACTATACTCTTTTTTAAACTAAAAAACATAAAATGAGTAGAAAGCTATATGATCCATTCAAGATGTCAAAATATAACGAAGGAAGACCCCACAAGACACAAGAGACAGTTGGAAATAAAATAAAAAGGAGTTCGTGCTTGTGTTCTACCAGTACATGTCTGTAACCTACTTTGATTTTACATTTGCAGTCTCACTGAAGACCAGCTAAAAGCTCAAATAAAGAGGACTTGTGTGAAATAGAAAGCCCATCCTGCAGCCGGTATGTGAAGGCAGGAAGCACAGGGGCTCCAGCAGTGATGCTTGTACTCAAGGGCCTCTGGGCTGGGAATGGACACAAAGCCTGGACCACTGGAAGTGGGAGACATGAGTCATGGGCTCAGCTCTGGGCGCTCTTTTCTCCTAGACTGCACGCTAGTTCTGAGCCTTTTGAAATTTCTGTTAGTGGATGATGATAGGACAGGGAGGCAAATGTAGGAGAATCACTGCAAGTTTGAGGCCAATCTGATCAACATAGAGAGACCTTGACTCAAAAAAACCCACAAAATTTCTGCTCGTCACAATACGTTTCCATGTATTTCTTTTTTGGATTAAATTAGCTGGTTAACTTTTGTTACTGGGAACCAAGAAGCTTGAGTGCTTGAGAAGGATGCATAATTGGTTTCTAAGCTTACATAGCCAGTGGCAGAGCTGGGATTCCAATCTTCCCAGACCACACCGAATGATGGGAATGTGATGGGCTGAATTCATCTGTTAAACACTTAATCTCCAATGAATTTGAAAAAATTAAGTTAAAATGAGGTATTGAGAGAGGCTGCTCAGTTCTTCCATCTGTATTCTTGCATGAATGGTACAGGTAGGCATCAAGAAAAGGTTTGGGAAAGTGGCCATCTACAAGCTAAGGAAAGGAGGCTCAGAAGAAGCAAGCCTGTTTAAATCTTATGATTGGACTTGTAGATTGTAGAACTATGCAACAATAAATATCCGTAGTTTAGAAAACCCTGGATATTATACTTTGTTAATATCCAGGATGAATGGAGAAGAGGGGCAGTGACTTAATGCAGAGCACTTTAAGGTTGACAACTCTGTGAGAGAAAAAGGGAATTCTACAAAGCCTGGGTTCCTTCAGAGAACCCTGGAAATGCTTCAGGATAAGGAATAGAAAACATAGATGCCTCTGGGTTACCTCCATGTTTCCGTGGGATTCAGATCTGAATTGTCTACTTCCTGGGCTGTAGAATGAAAAATAGTTTACAGGGGAATTGCTTGGTGACTGAGTCCAGCTGAAGCTGCTCCCCGTGTACCTGTTGCAGCAGCTAGGAAGGTTTCCGCTCAGCAGTGAGTCTGTGGCTCAGTTATTTAGCAGTGAGGCCAGGGTATGTATGCTTTCTGGCATGGAGACAAACAGATCACACACCCTTGGGGATCATTCCGGATTAAAACGGTCTCTTATTCAGATGTTTCTGAAAATCTTGACTCACAAATAGCCAGGATCTGCTAAATACTGTGAATAATTGGCAGCAAACATGCACCTAGTGCTGCCTTCAAGACCTTGTTGTTTAGAACTTAGAGCACAGGAAAGCAGACAAATATGTCTAGCCACCTGAAAGGATGCAAGAGGCACAGTGAACTCTCAGGTTACTTCCGGCCTGCTTGGATGGAGCCTGCACTCCTAGGGACTATGAGAGTGCTATGGATGGTTTCAGCTTTCCAGGAGAAGCACTGTCATGAAATACAAACTAAAAATATACATATTCAGGCAAAGAGTAAAAATTGTCATATAAATGAATTTATCATAAATATAACATATCACTTATCTCTAGCTAGCTAGCTAGCTATCATCTATCTATATCTATCCATCCATCTCTATAGTACAGGGCTAATGGGTCTACAGGGTCTCACTACGTACATCTGATTCATAGCAGTCCTTCTATTTTCAGCCTCTCAAGTGCTAAGATTACAGGTGTGCGCCACCAAGCCCAGTCTCTATCGCAGCATCCCAGGGGCGTGGACAGCACCGAGGGCCAGGAATTGAATTTCAGCCACCACCGCACTTCGCCTAAGTAGGCGCTTTAGCCTGCTGAGTTATCCTACCTGCCCCCCAAATAACTGATCATATTAGCATAATTTTCATCATTTGTAGGTTGATAGTAATGGGAGTTCAAGGATAGGCTAAAGAAAAACTGACTGTAGATGTCAGAAGACGTCATAGATGTAAAGTTGGGCAGGGTGGCTGCCAACAGTGGGGATGAGCAAGAGGAGGGTTTGGGGAGTGATGTTCACCAGGGCTGAGTTCACACATTCGGGCTCCCTGGTAGCCACCCTAAGCCTGTCCCCAACCCCAGACAAGAAAGGATCCCCCTGCACCTCGTATTCTCAGTATTATCTCTTTAAATGGCTATGATGATCTCAACAAAAGAATTTACTTAACTAGATTAGCAACATTTTAAACGATACAATTTTTTCTTGTCCAAGAAATAGCTGCAATTAAAACAAATTATCTCTCTCCATACACAGCTTAATTCAAGTGATGCATCTGATGGAATCTTGTAACATGTTCACTTTTGTTGGTCTTATTTTAAAAATAATTCCTTTTTACAGTATGCCATATGCTACATTTAGGAAACTCCTGTGCCTGATTGACTTATCCTTGTGCATTTTCCATGGTGTCTCCAGGGCCAACATGGAGGATTCGGAGAGGTGATTGTGGGAAACTAAATTTCGAGGATCCTTGCCCCCCCCCAGCATCTCAATACTTTGACTTTTTGGTACTTCCTTGGCAGTCACATGCATAAGCACACACACAGCAGCAGGTATATGTGTGACAGCTGTGTTTAAAGAATTGTTTTATAAAGCACAAAGTCAAATAGCTACTTTAAGAAATTTATGGGAGATGATGTACAAGGGTGAGATTACAGCACTGACGCCAGTGCACCCACGCATCTTAGTGTCTGACCTTTCCGCAGCTGTCCTAAAAATAGAATAAATGGCTATTACAAAGCACTTCCTTAAATTTGCCCTGCTTTTTCAGAGTAACCTCCTTTCTTATTCTTACTTATGTATATAGATTGAGGAGAAACATTCTTTCATGACATAAATACAACAAAGTGCAATTGGGATAGCATTTTACTGTGTGCCACGAATTTTTTTCCAACTAAGAAATATATAGAAAGATAAAAATGCCAGCTTCTCTGACCAGGCTTTCCACCAAATGGTCTTTACATTTTCCTGTAGATTGCATACGAAATCTTTCTATTGTGTTCTCTGATCTTCCAGTGAGAAAAAAATCTCTGGGAGAATAAGTGTTCAGGTAACTGAAGATTCACATGCTTAAAGATGCCAGTTTATCAGGCTAAGGACCCAGTGAGTGACGAACATATTGCGTCGTAGCTATGTGGTGGAACACACCAGTTAAAATGGAATACATTCAAGCTAACACAGATATTCTTCAAAAAAATTAAGGACAAAAGTCACTGTGGAAATACAGTTTAAAAACACAATTTGATGCAAACACTTTATGGCTACACCCATTTAATAAAATATACACAAAAAAGAGGATGATAAAATTTCAAGAGATTCATTAACTTAGGGAGGAAAAGAAATAGCATCACGAAGTTACAGTACCTGAAATGTTTCTGTATTGTTTTAATGACCTTTTGCTGGACAGAGGGTACACAGGTTATCATATAAGCAAAACCTAAAATGATGCCAGCCATGTCTCTAGTGGCATCAACAGCAGCAGCAACACAATGATACTATGCTGAAATCTTCAGGTATTTGGTGACCTAGCATGTCGGTCATGGAAAGCATACCATGATCAGCAGGCAAAGCTCTGAAGAAGGCAAACTTGAGGTCAATCTTTGGGAAATCCTAAGGGGACCACATAAAAAGCAACTGTGTCCCTTACATGACTAAGCAGTAAAACCAAGCTAAGGTTGTCAAGAGAATTAAAACACAGTAGAAGCACAATTCACTCTTCTTTCTCTTAAGAGCAAGTTATTTTTTTCTCCTGCTAAATCCCAGGACATATTTTGATAAAGCTTTATATCCCAACAGTATCATTTCGATTACTTTTTCTTCCATGGAATTTCCTAAGCTTTCCTAACTTCAGCTCCATAGCCTGGAGTTTTCTGCCACTTGCATCTTTGATCCTGTCCTCCAACCATGCCTAACCCAGAGAAAACTGCTCGCTAGTATTGGTTTCCATTGCCACGTGTATTAATGCCACTTTTTGTGGCAGTATGGACTCAGTGGGACTCAGCTGAGGTTTAGATTTCCTCACATCTGCAGGTACTCAGTAAGAGGTAGCTAATCAGGGGTGCTATGGAGGGAATAGTATGGGAGCATCTTGTATGTTAGCAGTATCTTACACATTAGAGCAGATGTTCTTTGTGTATCTATTATATTTCTATACTCATTCAAGCAAGAAATACCTAGTGAGTGTGCAAGACCTCTCGCTTGTTCAGTTTCTATAGATAGTATTTGTCTTTGCAAGCATGCCGCTATTTTCCCAGAAGCACAAAGGGAAAAGACATATATTTTAAGCACACAATAACGCAAGTGGCTGTGGCTTGCAGACCCACAGCTTTTAGTCTCATTGCCAAGATCATTACAAGAGTCACAGTAACATTTTGGAGATAATGGTGAAATTTACAGACTCATAGATATCTCACCATGGAAGAGGCCCTAGAGGTCATCCAATTCAAATACTTCATTTTACAGATGAGGAAACAAAAGCCTAGGGAGGTTTGGGGCTCGCTGATTGCAGAATTTATTCTCAGATGTAGTATTCCTTTCCAACCTTCAAGGTTACATTCCTGAAAATCCCCATGGTATGGACAAATTATTTTTGAAGAACTTATGACCTTAGGAGAAGAATAGAGTTTGAAAAATAAGAGAGCGAGCACATTTGAGAAAATTATCATCGGTGTTTTATATTTACTAACACAACGTAAAGTATGAGCCACTGACACTCTACTTCATGCCGTTCAAAGTTTTAATGATGAGTCGTGCATTAAGACTTTTATTTCCTTCACAGTTTCTTATTATCAATTTTCAAGGTCGTTTTCATAATATTTAAAAACTTCTTCCCATGCCCTACCCCCTGATAAGTACAGATGAAATAAATTGCGTTTTTAGTCTTGCTGTGTCTACCTTCCGTCTTTCACAACATGAGTGTTCCATCCTAATTCTTCTTACCTAGACCTTGAAACTACTCAGAGCTTTAAAATTCCTCCCCTGCCTTTCTAGCTGTGCCTTCTCTGTGCTGCCTTTGCTGTAGTCATTCACCAGGAGTCTGTCATACACTTTCCCAGCCTCTCAATCTTGCTCTCCTTGTGTAATTAACACCGTTTGAGAACTCTATCTTGTCAACTAAATCTTGATGTCTTTCTGATCTGTCCTTGCCCGTTCTTGCAGCCCACACTATCAAGACGTTACTTCTTCTGTAATAACCACTGCATTGGATTATGGGATCACTTAATAATCCTCCTTGATTTGTCACTTGTTTAAATTCTATAGGAGTCAGCATTCCATAGGTGCGGTTCTACATGCAAGGAATTCAGCTGTATGGATTCTAAATATTCAGTCTATAATGATTATATATAGATATTTTTCTCATTATTGTTATTCACTGAACAATAGAGTATAACAACTATTTACATAATATTTATTTACTTATTTGCTTAATGTATTTGGTGCAGAGTCTCACTGTGCAGCTTGAACTTGTAGTGATCCTACTGTTTTCAGGCTCCCCAGCACTGGCATTACAGGCATGGGTCACCACTCCCAGTCTAGATGGAAGCTCAATGCACCCCGGGGGTGGGGTTGGCACGGCATGATGGGAATTGAACCTGGGTCCCTGTGTCTGCTTTAATCCACTGAGCTCTCTGGCCTGCACATGAACTGTCTTGTTGAGAGACTCACATGTTTATTGATTTTGATACTCACAGAAATCCTGGAATCAATCTCCTATTGAATCTTAAGGAAGGCCTGTATTTGCATTATGGTATTTTATTTATTTTTTTTAAAAAAGTTTTCTTTTTGTGTGTGAGCAGGGTCTCACTATGCAGCTCAGACTCTTAGTGATCCTCCTGATTTCTGCTTCCCGAGCGCTGGGATTACAGGTGAGTGCCACCACCCCCAGACTCTATCACTGTCCCAGCGAGCCCAGGGGTGGGGTCAGTGCATGCCATGCCAGGGGTTGAACCCTGGCTCCTGTGCCTACCTAAGCAAGTGCTTAGTCTGCTGGGCTGTACTGCTGGCCCTTGCATTATGGTCTTCTATAGTCTGAATAAACGTCCCCTCAAAGGCCCCTATGCTAAAAGCTTGGTACCAAGGAAAGGGACTATTGAGAGGTGGTAGAAACTATAAGTTGTAAGATGTGATGGCAAGTCTTTAGATCTCTGGAAGCATGCATTTAAAGAGGACTGCTGGATTCTTGTCTTCTTCTCTTTGCTCTTTGGCCATCCAGGTGAGTAGCCTTGCTTTACCCTGCCCGCCAGCTGTTATGTGCTGCCTCAACATGGTGCTAAAGGCCATGAGGCCAAACAATCACAGATTGGAACCTTTGAAACCATGAGCCAATATAAAGCTTTTCTCTTTATAAGTTGATTATGTCAAGTATTTGCTATAATAACAAAAATCTGGTGGATAAATTGTTGGAGAAGTACTTTCCTTAGTCATATTCTTATTAGGGCTATTTCCAGCTTTCTCTTGCACTATAGCCCCCATCATATTAATCTGTTGAGCTAATTTAATGCTGAGCAATACGTTACATTGTGTGGCATTTTGTGATTTGCCAACCAACATTTCCTCACTAGGAGGGTCCTTCGCTCTTTCTCTTTCACCACATCTTTCCTCTTCCATGGGCCACCACCAACCTGGTGAATAATCTGTACTTGAAAGACTACCCAGACAACCTCTCCCTTGAAGATATTACTACCCCAATTTCTGCTCCCCTCACAATTCACTGGTGACAGTAGGAGCTTTCTGCCACCAAGTCAGAAAGCTACATTCAATGGCCAGTTCTTCTTGTCCTCATTTTTTTCTTCCTTTTTTTAATGAAAGAAAAGGTAAAACAAAGAAAATTTCCCGTGAATAACATCTCTAAGGACAGAGGCTTAAATGACATCTTTTCATGGAGACTTTTCCTAGAAATCTTAAGATAGTCGATTTCCTACTGTATATTTACTTCCACAGTTTATAATTATTCTATTTATTTGCTTGCTTTGTTGCTATTGTTTTTTGTTTGTTTGTTTGTTTGTTTTACTTGACGCAATAGTAGCTCTGCATAATTGATCAAAATACACACACTGCTTATCAGAATAGGATGTTTGGCATTTAGTAGTGCTAAATAATTATTTGTTGAATAACTTAATGATTTTTGTAGTCACATAAGCTTTTTTTTAAATTGCCTGGGGCAACATGAAAGATTAAAGAGTGAGGAGAGGCAGCATCATTTGGGGATAAATTTTATACTTCAAAGGTAGCCACTTCTCAAGAAACAGTCACAGCATTCCGGGGTCTATTGTGTCATTATCTATTCTCATCTACTTCGGCACCGTAGCATCTCTCCTTACTGACCTTTTGTATGAGAATAAAATAGAAAGTGACTTGGAACCTTGGATACTTGAAGTTTGACATTTAAAAATTTATCCTCAGAGGAAGTAATATCAAGCTTATCTTGGTGCTAGAAGATTCTTTTTTAACATATATTTTATTTTGAATGCATAGTACATGGGCATGCAGGTTTTAAGATGAAACCTTCTAAAAAGTAGTAGGTATATATTTAGATATATTGAAACGACAACCGCATCTGTCCCTACCATTCCCTATATTTTACTACATGTACAAAATTTTATGTATTCCTCCAGTTTCTATTCGCACAAATGTAAACAAATGTAAATATATATTTTTACTTCTGTTCTTACACAAAATTTGACAAATCATATACAATGCATTGCATTTTATGCATTTTATTTAGTATGACTTAGCAGTCATTCTCTATTCATTTAGAAGTTCCTCTACTATACTAAGAGAGAACTCATATACTTTGTTACTATTCTTATTTTATTTCCACTAACTAAATGATCTTCAGATGTATGATGACTCCAAAGTTTACTTGGCCAGTTTGTAATAGAAAGATATTTAGGGAGGGGAATATTACAGATGCTTACCATAAATGATCAAATTTTAAAAGGAGGTATAAATTTCAAGAAGAGAAACTGATAAACCAATGAATAATACATTTAAAACATTTTCATGACTTGTTTTATAACCATTGTTAGCTAGGTATGACAGTCTTATCATTATCACAACAGAGTCTGTAAGAAATACTTTTTGTCTATTTTAATAGAGGAAAATATGGTATTTTAAGGTATTTTTATAGAGGTCATAATGAGTATGCTTATATCAAATTTATATATTTTTGAAATAATTATTCATGTTTTGTCCAGTTTTAATTTGACTATGCTATTAACATTTATATATGTTAAATATAGAATATTTAACATATATAAATATAAATTCCTCATTCAGCTTCTTGAGTTCCACCAAAAAAATTGGTGATTTCATTAAAATGGCAATAAATTAAAAAATAGGCTCAGGAAGAATAAACTCTTTAAAATACTATTGTGTTGGACTGGGCAGATAGCTCAGTGGACTAAAGTACCTGGTAGGTATTTTAGGTAGGTATAGGGACCAGGGTACAATCCCCGGTGTGCCAGAATCCCTAGAGATGCACTGAGACAGCAACTGAGGCTGGGCATGGTGGCGCACACTTGCAGTCCCTGAAAATAGTAGTGTCACTACAAATCTGACCTGTGAGTGAGGCCCTGTAGACCCTGTACTAAAATTAAAAAAAAAATACTGTTGAGTTTCTTTACTCTATGACTTCTTTATTTTATATTTGCTTGTGTACATAGTACACTCACCAAACAAGCTTTCTGTTTTCCCAAATATCAGTTGGTTGTGTTTCTAGTAGTGTTCACAATTGATATCATATGCCTTTTGCATTTGCATGTGTGGGAGGTATTTTTTAAGTATATATTTCTCTTTCTTGTGCATTTATGAAAGTGAATAGATTATAAATGTAATAATTTATAACAAACAAATTATTTCATACTTTTAAAGATTTGACTGGTAATCTTGGAGCTATAGCTAAATACTCCTATACAAGTGATAGGTGCCATTTTACTTAGACTTTCATCTCCAATATGATATTTAATCACAGTGCTGTTGAAGGAATGAGTTAAAAGGCTCCTTATATGCCTGACTTGGAAGGAAATTGTTCTAGAGTTTCACCACTAATTATGAACTGATTGATAATAACTTTGGACATGAGTTTTATCAAAGGTAAAATGATTGTGCTATGATACAAATTGATCAGAGATTCCAGGGCTGCAAACAACTTGGCTCCTACCTTTTGGTTTTAGTAGTGTCTTTCTCTGCTTACTAATTGTGTTTTCACATCCCCTGAATTGGACTTGGTGGCATGTCCATTTGTTTCTGTGTAAATAGTATTGTTTGCACAATACATTGTTTTTCTGTTTTCTTCTTAAAGCAGTCATGGAAATACTCAGAATTACTGCATGGTTTAAACTCAAAATATAAATAAAGATTAAAATAGAAATTAGAAAATACAAAATGGGGAGATGGATCTTTTCCAGGTGAGAGAAAAGATCAAGAGGTGGAAGGAAGAGGCCAAAAAATGTAAAATATACTACATATGGGCATCCACCCCTACAAGGTATGTAATCATTATGTACTACAAACATGTACTCATAAAGAGTTAAAATTGAAGTTTAAAATGTCTTAATGGAAAACTTCTTTTTTTATTTGGTATAGGGTCTCATTGTACAGCTCAGGCACATAATGATCCTTCTGCTTTTAGCCTCCCCAGAACGGGGATTATAAGCATGTGACACTATGCCCTGACTTGGTGTTTCAGTGAACCTGGGGAAGGGCTGGTGTGGCATCTGGTGTGGGGGATTGAACCCCAGTCCCTGCACTTGCCTAAACAGGTTCTTAATTGGAAAATTTCTTTTTTTTTGTCATCAGTTCTATACCTAATATTTTCAGTAGCAGGAACAAATGTACTTATGTAGACTAACATATTATATCTTAAATTGGTTAAGGGTTTAAAACAAACTAGCTTAACTACTAAGCATGTTTCGTTTCCTTTCTTAAGCTATACACTTAGTTTTAGATAATATACTTTTGTGGCTCTTTGGTGTTCTCTGCCTGCTGCTTCTTTTGCTTTTCTCACAGCCTAAAGCTGTGACCCCTTATAAAGGTCTTCAGGAGCATGCATGAGACACCCCTGTGGACTGCTCACAGTCCCTCCCTACCATCCCTATTCAGCAGTAGCTTGACTGGCCTGCAGACTGAAGTTGTGCCCAAGTGCAATGTAGCCCATTCTGGGAATGTCCAGGTAGATGAGAGGAGACCTGAGCAGTGAATCCCAAGCCCTGAATTCCAGAGCATGTTTTACAATTGGACAGCAGGCCCTTTTCCTGGGCCAGGTGAACTCTACTCACGGGAGGGGGCGCAGTACTGGCTGGAGGAAAGCCACAAGAGAGGGGTTAGAACTGTGAACCTGGTATATATTTTTTTCAGTGTAATTTGAATTTTTAACATTAATATTTATTATTTTATCATCGAAAGTTTAGTTTTTTAAAAGAGGAACTTTAAATCATCTACTTTTTGTTTATCTGTTTTTCTATGTGAAATTTAAACATTATATGGCATTTATGAGCCCTTCAAAAATGATTTCAAAATGAATAGTACACCTTAAAAGAAAAGGAATCTAATACTAGATCAAAAAATATCTGTTTAGTGATCTAAAGCATACCGTCTGGATGTTTTTCTCCCAGTCGGCACTCTACCGTCTCCCTCTTCTACATCTTAAGAAATGAGTGTCAGGCCAAAGCTTCCTTTTCCAAGACAGCAGACGTGGTGCTAGGGCTGTCTTTTGTTGCTCTGTTGTACCTGCCTCAGGATCCTGAACGGACTCACATTTACCTCTCATGGTCATTCTGACCTTGGCCAAGAGCCAGAAGTTGTGAGATACTAGCTTCAGTGAGTAAGGTGGATGAGGACGCACCATAATGTTTTTTTTTTTTTTTTAATTAGTATATATTTTTAGTACACAATGTGAGCATGCCTTGTGAGGGGTTGGGACATACACGTGACGGAGCTGAATTACTGTATTCCAGCTCCTTCCTCTCTGCCCCGCCTTCTACTCATTCTCTTACTCCCCTTCTACTTGAGAAAGTTCTGTCTCCCTGCTGCCTATTATCTATGTTTTCTTTTGCTCTTTATCTTTTGAGTTTCTCACATAGGAGAATTTAAGCTGAATTTAAGCTTGCTTGTCTGATTGACTTCATTCAATATTAGAGTACCAAGGTGCATTCATTTTTTTTGCATGCCTATATCTGGTAATCTGAGCAACTATCTCAAAATATAAAATGCAATCATATTGTGATATAAATATATGAAATATAATTAATATTTAATTGTAAAATATTGATATAAATATAATAAAATATTGATCTAAAGTAAGTTAATATAAAATATAATAACCATAGTTAATTTCCTATCACCTTATTTTGAAATTCTGTATTATTCTTGTTTTTTAAATTTTTTTTAAAAATAAAAAGTGCAATTATTTTTTCTACATATGATCAAATTTATCCTTTTTATGGGAAAGTAGTAATCCATTGTGTAATATATTTCTCTGCTCATCTCTTGGTAGACATAGCTATCAGTCACTTCCAAGATTTACCTATTACTAATTGTGCTGCTAAAAACATGCACATATCACTATAGCACGATGTCTTCAACTCCTTTGGGAAGATACTGAGGAGAGGAATAGCTGGATTGAGTGGGATTTCTACTCTGGAGGTGTCTTCATGTTAATTTCTACAGGTTGTTGTAATTTGCATTCCCATCAAAGATGTAAAAGGGTTCCCTGTCTTCTGCAGCCTTGTCATACCTATTATTATTGATCTTTTGATGATGGCTCTCCCATAATGTTTTTCCAAGCAAGTTTTCTCTTAGAAGACCTTTCACAGTAGCATTCTCCATACACCACTTTTTCTCATACCTCTTAAAGACACTTATGAAACAGAATGTACAAAACTACTTCAGAAAGCATCTAGAATAATGGGACCGGTATGTTCAGTATAAAGGGGGGCATTTCTAGAGAGGATGGTTCAATGTGTCTTTTATGTAGTAACTTTCCTTAAACATTCACTGCTGATTTCCACCAGTCCTCATCCCTGAACAATCTCAGATACTGGAGCCTTTATCCATCCTCCTCGCTGAAGAGCAGCTCTAGGCTCAGCTTACGAGGCCTACAGACAGAGCCTGATCCTCCAAGTATCCTGGCCCCCGTATCTGTCTCCACTCCACTGGAAGTACCAACTTCCTTCTGCGCTTTCCAGAAAGAACCCAAAACTGCACAAGATCAAGGACTATCGTATCTAAAGGTTCCCAGAACCATTTGAAAAGTGATGTTTTCTCATAGTTGATTTATGGTCCTTGATTCTAAGGGTCCCCATTTCCTCCTTTTTAGAAAACATTTGAATGCTTTCCTTAAAATATTTTCCTTTTCTATCCTTAGGACTCCTAATTATTTAAAACTTGTTTTATTATAATTTTTACTTAGTTAATGTGTAGTATGGAGAAGAGTTGATGATTTCTACTGTCTATCATATTAAATCTGTGCTTAGAGCAAAAACATCAAGATTTTTCGTGGTTTACATCTATCAACAAGATGTCTTTAATTCAACAACTCTATTGTTCATCTTCCCTCATTTTTCATTTGTAGGATTCCTTTTCCTAACTGGGCCACCTGGAGGACTCATGGAGGACCTGCATGAGAGCAATTATGCTTTTAAAGAAGCCTTATGGGCTCTCAGAAAATGCAGTTGCAATTAAGTGGTCATTTCTTCCTTCTGAGAACACCAACTTCACTTTCACACTATGCACTTACAATCAGTAGCTATACTTCAGCAACCATAAGACAACAAAATCACCTTTATGACCATGCAGTTTTGAATAAGCACGCAAGTATCCTCTACCCTGGTAAGTTCTCTGCAAAGCATTTTGAAAAAAAAAAAAATTAGCATCTTGGATTTGCTTTCTTTTCTTAAGACTAGTTCTTTCAGAAAGGGGGTTTGCAAATTGATATTTTAATTTTTAATTTTATAAATACAGCTTTTAAATAGACATTACTTAAACACTAGGTAGACTAAACAAAATAACATAAATGCATAAATAATGACAGATGAAGAAAAGCAAAATTCATTAGTAATGCCGCACGAGAATTGTTGTTACTGTCTTCATTTTCATGCAGGATAAAAAAGGGAGGCTATTTTTCTTTCTCCTCTCCAAACATACTGCTCCACATAATGGAAGCCTCTCCAAGGATAACCCTACTCAGGAGCAATTACCCTAAAGTGTTTCATTTCCAAATATAGAACCTGGAATCTGAACATTTGCTAAGTGCAAGGATGACATCATATCAACAGATACCCCACCCCCTTATGCCACGTCTGTCCAAATGTTCCTTTTTATATTTAAAGGTGCACAGAACTTACCTTCTTATGTTGTGTTTTGTCTGAATTTTGTTTCTCCTTTCTACATCATCCAGCCAGCCGTGCTGTCTGTATAAATACTACTCAGGCTTTTTCCCTTTTGATACTCAGAAATCCATCTTCCACATTTTTGATCAGTGTGCAGTGCATTAAATACTACAGCAGATGGTGCTTTTTGATGATGTGTTTCTACATGCAGCAACATTTTGTCTTGTATGCTACATTATCAAAAAATCAAACATGTAATTATGCAAATATGTATGCCTTTATAATAATCAAGTTTTATTGTAAATGGTTGATGCACATCAATTTGATCCTGTAGTGCTGTTTTAAGTGCGGTTTAAGTGGCTTTTCAGTGTACCCAGAGGCAACACAAATGCATCTCTGGAATATTAATAAAATACTGAATCTTTGAGACCCCAACTGGAATCTCATTGCTTGTACTGATTGAAACGAAATGCTAATCCCTTCCTTCAAAAAAATCTCCTTTGTTATTTAAAACACTGATATTAGTATGATATGAAGGGCCATTTTATTTTAAATTGTATTTTAATGTAGTTGTTAAAATAATGCCTAATCATACTATATTCAGTCTTCACAATGTAAATTTGATGAGACATGAATCCAATCATTTTGCAACAATGAATGCAGTCATGTATTTTAACCAGTCCGGTTTTTCTAATTCCATAAATTTCTACTGCCAGTGGCTGTTTACCAGTTTTACTTTTGGATGCATTAGCTGTCCTTTGTGGGAGCATGCACTGTGAGTATTCATTCCAGAAACAACTGACTTCTTAAAAAAGGAAAAAGAAAAAAGGGAATTCTTGAAGTTGAATTCCTGAGAGCGTTTTTAAGCAGGATTGTAGCATAGACAGAGAAATTTTTTACCGAATAGAATCTGGGTTTTCTATGTTGGATTGTTTCATAGCTGCATAATAGTGCCTACCCATCTCTCCCAAATACAAACGCTCACACATTCTGTTGTGGTTAAACTAAACAGATGGACCGTGGGTACTGATAATCTATGATTGTAAATTATTTTTGCTTGTTTCCTCCACTTGAAGAGAAATAAAAGGATGAGAAAAACAGAGTACAAAAGGAAGCACAGTGTAGCATCACAGAGAGGAAAATCACCACATAATTTCCTTTTGCTATTTCCATTTCTCCTTTTCCTTACATTTACTTGATTTATTAGGTTTACTATAATTATGGGTTGTGCTTTCCATGGTGAGCACTGCCCCTTGGGATGAAACCCATACCCTTCTCCTTTGGTTTCATGCCTACCTTCCTGTACTACCCTTTGTCTTATCACACAGCATGGCTGTCCCCCAAATAGGTGGACTCATTTGATATTTTCCTTTCTTTTAACCTATTGTTCATATGTTGCCATTGAATCTCTATCTCTTTTTATTTGCCTTGTGCACAACTGTCTGATTCACAGTCCTGAATGTCTCTCTGTTCATATTCATTGTGTGCTTGTTATCCTGTTAACTTTGAAGGGCTCTTGTTTGCTGTCCTTTTGCAGTGTGCACGTCTGCGCTAAGTTATGGCATCTAATCTCCTTCAGATTCACAACTCCATTTACCCATGTCACTTACTCATCATGATGAAGAGAGAGGTAGGTAGATGATAGAGGATCAATAGGTATATAATAGATAGATATATAGGTAGATAGACAGATGGATAGACAGATAGATAGATAGATAGTAGATGAATAGATGATAGATGATATGTAAATAAAGAGATGATAGTTATAGATAGATGGTAGATTTTATAGACAGATAATAAACAGATGATAGATGAATAGATGATAGATGATAAAGAGATGATAGATGACAGATTAATAGGTGACAGATGATTGGTATAGATGATAGATGATAAAGATAGGTAGATGATAAATATAGATGATAGATGAATAGATGATAGAGAACAGATAGACGATAGCTGATATACATAGGTAAAGTTTATAGACAGATAATAGATAAATAGATGATAAACAGATAAATGATATAACTTATAGATAATTGATAGATTGATTTTCTTGGCAGAGTGGAAGGAATGATGAAATAGTCTCTTATTGCTTAATCCTTACCTATAACTGAATTGTTGAAATGGAATCTCAGTGATGCATATCTGAATATTTTGAAATAATTTTAGTGCACTTTAATTATCTGAGAGTATTTAAAAGCTTAAAACTTCCCTGTAAATACTCTTGTGCTTATTAATTGTCCAAGTCTGTTTTGCTTGCTCTAGGCCACATTATACTGGTCTTTTTTCTCTCTCCCTTTCTTGTTTTGTTTTGTATTTTTTAGTAAGGGCCTACAGGGTCTCACAACACAGACAGGATTCATAATGATCCTTCTGTATTCAGCCTCCCAAAAAGCTGGGATTACAGGCATGCACCATTGTGCCCAGTCTCAATTGCCATCTCAGCATGCCCCAAGGGTGGGGCCGGCACAGCACAGCAGGATAGAACCAGTCGCTGCTTCTGCCTAAGCAGGTGCTTTAATCTGCTGAGCTATTTACCAGTACTAGTTCTAGTCTTGACGTTTTAAACTTGGCTGTTTGCATAATTCATTAAAATGCTAAGTTTTGTTACTTATTGCTGTAATAGGCTTTTCCATCTAAAACTGGCACAATCCCAAGGCTATTTTAATTGCACACACACACACACACACACACACACACACACCTACATTAAAATAGCCTTAGGTAATGTTAGTGACCATTTATAAAGGTCAAGCTAAGAGTTGGACAGTTTTCAGATTCTAATCGATGTGGCTTTATTCTCTGCTCACAGTCCGAGCTCTGGGGATGGCTCCTGGAATCAAGAGGAACTGAGTGTGAGTTCATGTTTGAGCACTTATCGGTGGTAAACTTAAGTAATTACCATGTTGTCAGGGAGTGAACGATGACCTAAAGATCTCCAGAAATCTTATATCTTCAAATTATGTTAAAATCAAAATTTTTCTTTATTTCAGCTGCATAAATTTACTGATAAATTTTAGACAAACTAAGAACTGGAACTAATTCTTCTTTTTCTTTTTTTGAATAATTGTCTTTGTCTTCGTAAAGTCAGATTTGTAGGGGATGTGAAACATATGATGGACTTCAGTCAGTCTTCTTAAGCTTCATTAGGATTATTCCTGGCCTTTTGATTGCTTTTTAAATATGTAAATATAATGGCATTCGTTCAGTTCTTGAATTTAACTTTAGACAATATGATATTTGCAGCTCAATTGTGAGGTATGATCAGGACAGTATCTTGTGTATGGATAATATACACAACTGTAGCTCTAACTTTAATAGAATAACAAGAAATGTCACATACTCTGCCTATGTTTCCCCAACAGAAATTCCTTCTGCATCAGAGCCTATTACAAATGCAATTCACTAAGGTCTTATTGGTGACAAAGTTTTAATTAGCATCACATTGTTTTCTAATGTGATTTTGCACTTGTAAAAACAGGATTAGGAATCAAAATATACTTTTATACATGCCAGTTTTAATTGCATTACCAACAGTGTGCGGGTCTTTAAGCGCCCCACACAGCTCCTTACATAGTACCTCTCTGTTTAGATAGTAAGTGTGAAAGATAAAGAAAAGATACCATGAATTGTCTAATCAAACACCTTTAAATCATAAGAGGAAAAGCAGTCATTTTTGGTGCAGAGCTCCTCCTCCCTTCTTGGTGCCTCTTGAAGGTTGGACCCTTACACCACTAGGTGCATGTAACATGGGTAATGCTTGGCAATTGTCCCCTATTTAATTCCATAGAAGGCAAGCGAGGCCAGTAGCACACAGAAGCTGTGCTTGCTCTGGAAGATCCACTTATTTTTTCTAGGTCAGAGGTGCTGAACTGTGAAGAGCTCTCAGGGAAATAAGCAGCACATTTCAGGCACGTGTGCAGTAGGTTTACTGCCCCTGTCCCAGGCCCCTTTTTGGAAGGTGTCTGCACTTTACCTCATTTAATTTTCCAGCCATTTTGGTTTTGTTTTGGTGTTTGTTACTAACTTTTTAAAAAAATATTATGGCTGGCTCAGCCTGCCCTGACGGTGGGCAGTGCCAGAGATAGAACTGTGGTCTTGCCTAAGCAGTTACTTTAGACCACTGAACCATCTTGTTGGCCCCTGGTGTTTGTTGTTGCATGAGATCCTCTCCCTTTTTACCCTGAAGAAACTCACTGAAGGCAATGGCCACCGTATTTTACTTACGGACTATTTTCTGGAAGAACAGGATTAGTAGGTAGATACTTGAAGACTTGCTGTAAAAAAAAATCACAGTCTCTTGTCATTGCTCCATTCTCTCTGTACTCTGAGGGCTTAATCAACTCTCACTCACCCTCCTGCACCAGCCACCTTCCATAGGTGAGCACCAGTGTTTCCTCAGCTTTCATGCAATGCTCTATCCAATGGCATAGTGGGATTAAGCAGTTTATCAAGTATTAGCCAATATTTCAGTTGGAAAAATGAAACCAAAGCATGCATTTGGACTGAAGGGACTACTGTTGAAAGTGAGCTTTAATTTTGAAATGTTGCCTCAGTGCTGCAAATGAAATGATTATTTGGAAAACTGATTCTTATTCTCTATCAACTCTCCCTAGTCTCAGCCATTTCCATAAAGTGTGATTGTGTCCATTTAGCCATTTGCTTAAATCAGAGAAGGCATTCCATATTACATTTCAAATGCAATTATGTCATTTGTTGAGTTTTTAAACTTCAGTTCTTCATATGTTTGCTTTCATTATTCTCTAATGTTTTATTTCTGAAATTTTCAAACAAACAGGAAGAATAAAAGAACGGTACCATGACTTCAATTGCTTTCAAATCTTGATTTTCTGCAAAGAAAAAACCTCACAGTCAGGTCCATGTAAATTTTTGAAGTTTTTTTTTTTTTTTTTTTTTTCATTTCTCTTTAACTGCCTCTTAATTTTATTGATCCACTAACTAAAGGATTATTGTTTGATTCACCAAATGAGCCAGGGAAATTGTCTGGGTGAAATTAAATCAGTTGACCTAGCCTCTGTGGCTAGAAGTTGGGTTGTGCAGCCATAATTGCTCCATGCACTCAAAAAGACAAAGCACAGGGGGACAGCACAGCCACGAAGCCCTGTGATGTTTCTCCTATGTTCATTCATTTATGCATTTGAGGTGCCCATGAGGCAGAGGGTCTTTGTGGGGGAAATCCAATAGAGTTCAATTGTTACTGTAATTTCCTTATGTAATGTTTTTAAATTATGACAGAAATAACTAAATAAAATCACCTGTCATTAGCCTGTTTCTACTCCCTGTGAACTTTAATTTTTAATGTTTAATACAATGTTTTGCTTACTTTCAGCTTTCTCGGTCCCTCTTTCCTTCCTCCCACCATTATGCTCTTGCCTCTTAACCTAAATTTCTATTGTTTCTACTTATACTTCATTCAGTAACTGCAGCAAACACCTGTCATTTTTCTGCCCGTGTGAAAACTTTAACACATTTGCATATCAGCTCAAGTCACGTGGCCCTTTGAAGTCTCTCCTAGTGTGGTTAACTCTAGTGGCCGCCTCTGCTCTGTTGCTGCTATATACTGTATTGTCTTGTGCAAGTTAACACCTGGGAAGTTTTCCTGATTATTCATTGGCTTTGTGTGTGAGTGTGTGTGGCTTGCATATGTTTTATGTTACTAGAACTTTTCCCCACATATGTATATCTCCTCTGTGTCACCTGCCCTCCATTTCAAATGGGTACATGTTGTCTTTTACTTAGGTACATAGAAATCAGGAAGTAGGCTGAAACCTGGTAGACTGAAAGAAGCAAGTTATAAGGCCTGTGTCCTGAAAAAGATACAGTTTTATGAGAATCAGGTAGAGAGGCCACAGACACAGCCTACGACATAAAGAAAAGTCAAGAACTAGATATAGTCATAAGCATGCCATGCTGTCTGGGGAAAAAAATGGCTCTAAGTATTCTACATGTGTGTGAACCTTTTACAATCACAAAACATTTAGGGGCTGGCCTCCAACATATCTCAGAGTGTGGATAGGTTTATTTAGTTACCTAGAATCAGATGGGAATATCTGTAAGACTCTACATACATGCATAGATGTTGCCTTATGAAATAAAGCCCTCTGAAAGAACACTAATGAAACTTCTCTACCCTGAGCGCTACTGGAAACTATTTAGGTTAAAATCCACTCACATATATTTCCCTGATCTCCAAAATATTTCTATGTTTTCAGACTATATATATATATATATATTAACTTTTTCCCTGATTGGTAGTTGATTTATTTATTTATTTTAAATTTAACAATGGTTATATTACATATTTTCATCACCGGATCAGTTCAGATTAATAGATATAGGTATGTAAGATTGATCAAACAATTAAACACTAACACTTGCAATAAACATTACTTTTTTTTTCAACAGTTGACACACTGCATAGTGTCCTCATAATATTTATACAGAGCACAGGGTGTGGGTATGACACACCTTCCAATTGATATTGGTAAGGAAAGAAAAAAAAAATTAGAGTTCTTATATTAGGGAGACTATGCGATATTTACACATGTATGTCTGGTTTATCTCACTAATGAGTTCAATATACATTCAGACATTATATATTAAGGATCATTGACCAACTACTTTTGGTGACAGCAGTAAAAGTCATATACATATATCCTGTTAGGATGTTTCCTAAAATCTTCTAATTATCAATCTTTTCTTCAATTAAACCACTGTTATAAAAATGAGTGAATAAACAAATAAAGGTTCTGAAACAAGAAAAAATAAAATAAAATAAAAACCACTGTTAGTTCTCTTTCATGAAGACTGTAAGTATATTCTGGTAGCCACAGGCAATTTATACAGTCATGATAAAGAAGTATGTATTTATTAGATTTAAGAGCTGCTGCGCCACTCATGCACACTCGTGCCTGTGTGGCTTCCAAGTGTTTTTTTGTTTGTTTGTTTGTTTTTTGTTTTTGTTTTTTGAGACAGAGTCTCACTATGCAGTTCAGACTGGCCTTGCGCTCACTTTTGTAGCCCAGGCTGGTCTCGAACTCACACCGATCCTCCTGCCTCAGCCTCCCAAGTGCTGGGATTACAGGTGTGAGCCACCACGCCCGGCTCCTTCCAAGTGTTTTTAAGCAGTTCTGATTACTGTGATCTAGCAGTTGAAATACTTTCATATTGCCTGTACAGCAAAACATGCTGTTAGTGCTAGAGTCTGAGACCTATGACTCTGACATCAACACAAGTTTCTGAAGTTCATTTTTACCTTTTATCCTCACCTAGAAAAATATGAAAAAATGTCAGTTGTAGAGAAGATGCCATCTTAACTTGGCTGCCTGAAGATCTCCATTCTAATTCTCCTTGTGTTCCCATCTTGCCATTTAGTTGTCTCTTTTACCTTCCCTGGGCTTTAGTTTTCTCACCTGTAACAGAAAGGAGTCTCTAGAGACTAAGAATTCATGCACTAGATTCTATGTTTTCTCCTCAGGAGTGCTTCCAAAGATTCAGCTGCTGTTAATTTTATACCAATATATTGATTCATGAGACACATTAAAGAGCAAATGGAATGTGTCCAAAGCAACCTTACACAGTACTTGATAAATATCTCAGTCACTTTCCCAGACAGGAACAAAATATCTAGCAGCCATAGTTTAAAGGAGAAGTTCATTTTGACTTACCATTGCAGTGCATGGCTCCACAACAGAAACAAAATGGCAGAGGGGCACAGTGGAAGGGAAGGAGCTCAGCCCGTGTCAGCCAGGAAGTAGAGCAAGTAGGGAGAAGCAGAGACAAGAGCACAGCCTTCCAGATCATTCCCCTTGGGCCCAACTCCCAAGAAGGCCCTACTGCTAATAGCACTTTTGGTTACCCCATTGATGAGCGTACCACCCCCATGATCCTCTCACCTTCCAAACTGATGAGACCTGGAGGTGGGTAGCATATTAAATCCAGACCATAGCAGCATCCCTTTCTAACTTCCTGGTGGTTTTGATATTAAGTAGGGTACTTTCCTTAGGTGTTGGTATGATCTGGTAGGTAATTTAGTCTCTGCTCTGTGACATTTGTTTTAGCCTTTTTTTTATCCTTCACTGTCCAAGATTATGCTTGATCAGTCTTAATTTTGACTCCCATAACTAAATGACAATACTATTGATCACAGCTGACATTTTGAGCACTTTTTATGTGTCAAGCAGCATTCTTTTTTTTTTTTTTTTTTGTCTTTTTGAGACAGGGTCTTGCTATGCAGTTGAGGCTGGCCTTGAACTCACTTTTGTAGCCCAGGCTGGTCTCGAACTCACACCAATCCTCCTACCTCAGCCTCCCGAGTGCTGGGATTACAGGCGTGCGCCACCACGCCCGGCTCAAGCAGCATTCTAACAGCCTGGAATGGGATAATCAATTTAGCCCTGCGACAACTTTGTGATACAAGCTCTATAATTATATTTGTCTCCAAACCAAGCTGTTGAGGCACACAAAGCCTAAAAACTTAGACAGAAGTTAAGGTTCTCTATTGGAAGCCAGAGAGTCTATGTCCAAGGCCCGTGTTCTGTTGTGATTATGCTGCAGTGCATCTTAGTTTTCAAAGTGCCTGAGACAAAAGTACACCCTTGGCTAATGTTTTAGCAACATTAAGTAAAACTTTCACATATGCTGTATAATCACAATTTACTTGAGGGTAGCTGCGGATACAGGACTGCTGGCTACATTTTCTGCTTTGCAACACACGCTAGCAGCAGGGACTCTGTATGTAGATGGTGGTGCTCCAAGAATGCCACTCCATTTGGAATTCAAGGGAATGAACCATAACAATCAACAGGGACACCAAACATCCCCACATCAAAGAGGTGAAGTTAGTTACAAGTGACAATCCAGTGTTAAATAATTAAATTGTTTTAGCTGTTAACTGTAAGTGAATGTTTTTTTAATTGCACTTTAATAATGCCATGCCCTTTATAACCGAAATTAATGTTTTCTGTCACTCTGTTTTTGAAGTATGTGTCAGTTTAATTAAACTATTAATGGTAGACAGATTTTAAGTACTTTATATTCTTCATTAAATTGTATCTGTTCAACAAGCATAAACAGGGAAATCGGGCTGGTGAGGAGCAAATTCATGTTCTGCCTGATAAATCACTCATCATCAGATAAGAAGGCAATACCTTGTGCTTGTTTAAGCACTCACTCGCCCTGAGAAACAAATCCCCTCCCAGGTTAGGACATTCACTGAGTTTCTTTTATAGCTAAAGTTGGCAATTTCTTTGTAAAAAGAGTCACAGAATGTTGAGATTTGTAGCACAAGAGGCTGCAATACAGGGACTGGGGGCTGAGGTGATCATGCCTTAGGTCCCTTCTGTAATCTAACTGATAATTTAGAGAAGAGAGACTGCAAGACAGGTTAGCTTCCCTCCTTGATCCTTTCTGGGTTGCCTATTTGGAACTGAGCCTCTGAAAAAAACAAACAAACACACACACACACACACACACACACACACACACACACACACACACAAAACAAAACAAAACAATCCTGCAAAACCAAACTGACACAAAGCGGTCATTTGTTTTTATTGCCAGAAATGACAATTGATGAAGTAAACACGTTGCGCACTGCGAGCCTCTCCTGGATTTAATTCAGGAGAACTGATTCAGTCTTGGTTAAAGATCAGGATGGGCTAGGACAGTATAATTTCTTGTCTCATCAGCCCATTGATGACATATGCAAATAAAAATGAGACCCTGATTGGCAAACAGTGAAAAGAAGCAGGGCAGGGTTGAAATTACGTTTCTCTCAGGAGGAATTGCTGGGCTACATCTGCTGCTTATAGTCAAAGATGTATCACACTATAATAGAGACAAGTGTGTCCTTCCTTCGTGTAGCGGATCAATCAATAGCTTTTCATGCGATCTTGTTCACTATTATGTTAGTAATGAAACCCTCGTGTGATGTGACAACTGTGGAGTAACATTTGGTCACAAAGCTGGTGTTAACAAGCACAACTGGCGCTCCAGTAATTAGACTGATTTCTGGTCTCTTCTTTCACAAATTGTCGATAAGTGTAGTAAATAGGCCAGTGATGCCTTCCTGAACAGCTATATTAAGCTTCATATTCTTAGAAATTCATCTACTGGACTTGCTTGTGGGAATGAAGCCATAAAAAGAAAGAATATACAGCAATCTTTTCTTTTTGACCAGCTTGTGCATATGTAACCCAAGGTATGGATGAAGAAAATTATATATATGTGTATATTTGGATAAGTATACCTTACATGTAAAATTAAATATATATATCAACCTACTTAGTTTTAATTAACTGGTATTTGGCTGAAAGTATGATCCAGAAAAGCAGAGACCCAGTGTAGATCCTTGACTTTAAGTTTCAAATAGAGATGAGAGAGAGACAGAGAGGGAGAGACAGAGACAGAGACAGAGACAGAGAGAGAGAGAGAGAGAGAGAGAGAGAGAGAGAGAGAGAGAAAGCAAAAAAATCCCTTTTACGCTTTTGTGCAAAACAAGCTCTATCTGAAACATAATGAATTCACAAACTTAGTCCTGGAAAGAATTCCAACACATAAATCCAGTGCACGCCCTGCTTTTCACCTGGTGCTGAGCAAAGCTTACCCAACGGGGACTTTTCCTGCATGGAGCTCGGATGTGAGCAGGCAATTCTCCAGCTAGTCAGGAGACAACTTAAAGGAAGTTTCCCTTACACAAAAGCCTGGAGCATGTGGAAGCCAAAGGAAAAACCCCAGTGGAATCAGATCCGTTAGAAAGATTCCCTGGTTCCCAGCTGTTCCTCCAGCCTCACATAGTTGTTTGCTACTTGAGGCACCAACCCTTAGAGATAAAAACATATTTCATTAAGTTTTGTTTATTTGCTTTTTCCTCTAGAATAGGAATTTCTTTCTCTGATAGTTTATTAGATATCACTCTTGTGTTGCGCTGGAGCGGATATTGAAGCATTGCATGGTACAGTGTCATCCTCTATCCGCGGAGGTGATCCTTGGGCTAGTTCTGCACATGCGTTCTCCTGGTTTCCTGCTTCTAAAATGGAAGCTCTGAGATTGCTGCTTCATCTGTGGTTGGATAGGAGGTTAAGAGGTTTTCATGAAGATCAAAAGCAAGACCCCTCGTGAGCATAAGATCCTAATCAACTACCTATGTTTCTTACATAGTGATTGCTGTTTAGTTTATGCGAAAGCACTTCCTCAGACTGAGCACATAGTAACTAGTCACTGACTAACTGGTCACCAGAAAATAAACAAGCAGAGACAACAAGACATAGATCCTGTACTCACTCTGCTCACAGGCCTGACAGAAGAATTGGATAAGTAAGTCCACAATACTAACAAAGGGGGTTACTTGTGAAAACAGGGTTATAACAAAGGGCCAGTGAGGCCATTAGATTTAACCTGGAGAAAATAAAGTCCTCCCTTTCCCCAAGGAAAGGAGATGGACTTCAAGTAGCAGCTTAATATGGAAAAGGAGCCTGCTGACTAAAGAAGGCTCAGATACTCCTGTGAGGGAACGCAGGCCTGGACAGAGGCCTGGAGGCCTGAGCTAAGACCAACCTAGAGTAGTTTGGGATTTAAAACAGAAGAAAGTACAGCCATACTGAGCAGAGAACAAATCACATATTACTCTAAAAGTCATTAGAAGATATGTTTCCATATGAGCAAGGAAAAATAAAACAAGGAAGGAATTATGCCAGCAGAAGTAGAAATTCTAGGAGGAAATCCATAGTACTCTGACAACTAGTTGGCTAAAAATGTCTAAAGTCTTGTCTATCATTGTCATTTTATTTTAAATCACTGGAAATGACAAAAAGGAGTAAGATGTGGTCTTGTTCCAAAAAATATAAGTGGGACTGGGCAGGCAGTTTGGTGATCTAAGCACTTGCCTGGCCAGCACAAGGACCCACATTCAGTCCCTGAAGCTGCCTGTTGTGCTGTCCCCAGAACACTGTGTGCTTTGTGGCATGGTGTTTGCATGTCTGTAATCCTAGCACTAGGCGGCACTGAGACAGGAGGATCACTGTGAGTCTAAACTGTGTAGTGACAGCCTGTAACTAATTAACTTTTTTTTTTTTTTTTTTTTTTTTTTGTCTTTTTGAGACAGGGTCTCCCTATGCAGTGCAGGAAGGCCTTGAGCTCACTTTTGTAGCCCAGGCTGGTCTTGAACTCACATGGGTCCTCCTGCCTCAGCCTCCCAAGTGCTGGGATTAAAGGCGTGTGCCACCATGCCCAACAATAAGATTTTTTTTTTTTTTTTTTTTTTTTAACGTAGACAGTTTGGTCAAAGACAGAAAGGACATGAAGTCTACAGTCCAGGACAACAGAGGCTGAACCTGGCCAGTGTGGTTCTGGGTGGGGGAGGCCCACCTGGGGATTGCTGCCAGCAGCAAAAGAGGCAGAACTGGAGAAGCTGTTGGCAGGCTATTGGGACGCTGTTTGGAGAAGCGGTTGGAGCTATTGGGAGCTGCTGGTTCTCTTGGGCCATTCTTCTGGGTGACCTTGTCATGCTGGCTTTCCTGGTGAACTGAGCTGTTCTTGTCAAAAGAGGAGCTCAGGACTTCATTGCTGAGGATGGCCGCGGTTCCTTGTGGGGAAGCTCCGGTCCTTACCTTGAGCATCACTTGGTGGCTCTGGAGGGGAAGATGGTGCACAGCTCAGTCTCCTGGAGAAGCTGGTTTTGCTGGCTGTCCTAGGAGAGCTCAGTTTTCCTCATCTGCAGAGGAACTCTAGACCTCACTGGTGGTGAGGATGCCTATGGTTCTTACTTTGAGTGTTGCTTCCTGGATCCAGTTCAGATCCCTCAGCCTGAGAGCACAGATGATTCAGCCCTCTGGCTGAATGATTCTAGCTTCTGCCACTGAACTTTTGGCCTTTGCAGCACAGATCCATGAAGCAGGACTGCAGGAGGCATTGTTTGGGCTCTAGGACTCCAGCTGGACTTTGGAAGGCACTGTAATGAGCTCTAGGTTTTCAGCTGTTAGACTCATGCAGGATATTAGGATGCAGGCTCTCAGCTGAGTTCTTTGGTCTTCAGTGCATGGACATATTTCCTGTGTACTTGGCACACATGGTTCTTTGGGCGGTTCATTATAAAATAATCTTATAAAATGTGTCCTATATTGTATTGTTCCCCTTGCAAACTCTCAAACTATGGTAAGTACAGAGAGTGCATTTGCTGTCCGTCCTGTAAATGTTATTGTCCTAGGCTATCCTAAAGCCATTTCCCACTAACATGACTTAAACAGAGCTCTACATTAAATCTTACTTAGATTTTTCAATATTTTGAGGAGATTGCTATTGTTTCCGTTTCCAAGATTTAAAACACCCAAAGTTCAGAAAGGGCAATATTCTCATTTAAATGTTATACAGATAATAAAGGATGAATATAAGATTAGAAAAAAATCCCAATCTGACTTATACATGAAAATTTCCAAAAATTTATAAGGCATGCAGTGAGATACAGCCACCTTCTTAGGGTCCTTAGGACATGGGTTGGTGGCTTATGTTTGCATGCCCATCCTGCCAGTGATGTATCCTTAATGCTCAATTAGCACAAGCTGCATACCAGGAGACTTCTGAACTTTGAATTTCTTTTCAAATCATCTTGGACATGGCCTAAATTTATAGATGTTAAGTTAAGAGGTGAAACAACCAAACTCAAATGGCCAGCATAGATTCTCACATAAAAGCTGAGTCCTGATTTCCAGGCTGTTACCAATCCCTAACTCTTGAAAGGAGATTGAAACAAAAGACACCAATGTGCAGACATTCAGATGTCTGCTTGACATCTGAATTTAGCAATCATTTGTAAATCTGTCACATATGATAAATCTGATTATAAGGGTGTTGGGTTAGGGTTGGCATGTCTTTCATCTGCCTCATCCATGGCCCTTACCTAATGCTGTTTTTCCCATGATGTCTGTTAATGGCTACACTTTAGACTGACCTCATCCCAGGTAAGGCACATTATCTCATGTACTCCTGATAACTGCATGAATTTATCGAAGGAAAAGCTGAGCCTGAGAACCACGGCTGTGTGTTAGGTTGCTTGGTGTGTGAAAGCTAGAGTTTAAGCTCACCCTACCTAGCTCTTCTCGTGCTAGCATTCATTCTCTTTGGTATAAGAAAAGTGAGCAAGGGGTAACAGATGCTGTCCTAGGAGTATTTCTAGAAATGCTCCTTACTTGCTGTTAGCTGCTTTTTAGCACTCTTTCCCCTTTTCGTTTTGTATGCACCACCTGATAGAATCATCCATTTATGAAAGACTGTTTTTATCAGACACAGAGCCAGAGTTGGTCTCTGTGTCTTCATGAATACTTTTTTTTTTTTTTTTTACAAAGGGAGAAAATTTTAAACCATAAAAAAAATGATAAGATAAGAATGAAGACGAGTTTTGAAAGAATTTGAGTTGCAAATGGAAAATGAATTGTAGGGAGCCAAATGGAGACACTGAGAGACCAATTAAAAGGCCTCTGCAGCAATACCTGTGAAGACACAGTCTTAATTTGCACCAGGGTGGTTCTAGTAGAGGTGATAACTGCAGAACACAGGCTCTGAGGTCAGACTCCTCAGGTCTGATACCAGGCTTGCCATTCTCTTACTATATTGCCTTAAATTACTAAACCTCTGTGTTTCTCTGTTCTTTCATTTGAAAATTGGTATGATTGTATAAGAGTATTTTCTTCTAAAATTATAAGTATTGCATGAATTGATCTATACAGAAGTGGCTAATCTACAACAAATGCTATAAAATGGTGGAACTAGAGAAAGAAGAGATAAGAATAAGAATGTAAGAAATATAAGCTGTTTAGATGACTTCCTATGGGAAAAGAATAGGGTATTGTCTAGAATGCTTCTGATCATTCTGTCGTAGAGCCCCACTTTCTGAGACTTGAGTCCTCATAAGAGCAGTCTTGCAAGGAGGCAAGGTGGGGATGCTTGATATTCTAGATGTAGGTTCTTTGAAGGTGGTTAATGGCTTTTGGTCAACTGAATTTATTCATTGATTAAGGGGCCCTCAAGCAATTACACTGAGACCTTAGAGAAATTTCTCCTACATAATGGAAGCCATGAATGTTAATCTATGAATTCTCTTGTCTGTATGTGCTGCATCATTTCCATATTTCTAGCAAAGTAAGCTGAGAAGCAGAGAAATGACTCAGAAGTTCAAGCAGTTAGAAAGGGAAGACATATACTTTACCCTGATTTTAGAACTGGAGCTATGTCTCTGTGCCCTGCTGCCCTCAAAGCCATCAAAGAAGTCCCAGACCTAAGTCTAGGGCCCAGAATAATGAAAAGGGGAAGGAGCAGGTCACAGCTGCAAGATGATGAATGAGGGTGATGACATTAGCATCAGAGTAGATGTTTTAAAAGAGTAATGCATGAAGGAATAATGTGGTGCCGTGATACTTGGAACATCCGACTGTCGCACTGTTTTTACTCTCATATATAACAGTGTCCGTGTGGCAATGTTTCCCTGGATGTACTCAAGCCTCAGAGTAGTTTGTGTCATCCTCTCTTTGGAGAGTGAGTTTCTTTTTCTGCAGTTTTTCCTTATGCTGAGCTTCCTTGATTGTCACGTTCACACTCATTGTTGCTGTCACGTTGGTGGCTCCTTTACACATGGCTTTGTCTGCCATTCCCACTAGTTAATACTTTTTCTTATAAAGTAATATATTTTAAGATCATGACATTTGACCTGTAGTGCCATATAGTGGTCAGATTATTTCCCCACAAGGATATGTGGAGACTTTAGCAGCCATGTTTTATTTTATTTAAGGAAATTCAAATTTTTTAACAAATATCCATAGAATTAAGATGCATAAAAACACAGAACATCATTAACAGGAGGCAAATCCTAGAGATGTGTTAGAGAACATGATTTCTTATTGTTTTAACACATCTTATTAATTTATCATCATTTGCCATCTTCTAGGTAATCATTTAAAATATTCTTTTAAGATGGTTCTATTTTGAAATATCCAATTACATATCTTTATAATTTTGGAGCCGGGAGTGGTGGCGCATGCCTGTAATCCCAGCACTCGGGAGGCTGAGGTGGGAGGATCGGTGAGAGTTCGAGAACAGCCTGGGCTACAAAACTGAGCTCAAGGCCAGCCTGAACTGTACAGCGAGACCCTGTCTCAAAAAAAAAAAAAAAATAATAATAATAATTTTGGCAACAGTTTATTTTGCCACATTAAAGATACCTGTATTTCATAAAAACAGATGACGCCTTCGTGTAACTAATGCCTACTGTGGATAAGGCATTGTAATGCACATTATCTTGTAACAGTGAACAAAATCAAGTACCTGCTTCTCCTGAGGACACAGATAACAAACAAATAAAAGGATAACATAACGAGTCAATATTTGTGTGCATGTCAGTTATGATTACATTCTCGCAGCAACTTCTCCCATCACGACAAATGACTTCAATCCTGTCTTTCTCTTTCAGTTGCCTCAGGATCAGCAGGCAACTCAATCCTTGCACACATTGAGGGTTGAGGATTCCTTCCCAGTATCTTTTGTAGCATCCCCAGTGTTAGTGAAATCACCACCAAATCCAGTTGGAAATTGACAGGAAGATTGGAAGCCATTTTCTGGTATATTCTGTTGGAGAGAACTTAGGAGTCAAGAGAGGCACAGAAGCCATGTAGCCAGCTTCAACCCTACCATTCAGGCAGGAGAAGGTGGAGGACGTTAACAAGTATCCAGAAGCCTGAAAAATTGTATAGCTTATTTAAAAATTAACATAGATGATGATGCCTCCTGGTTTCTACTATTTCTTCAGAACATAATAATATCAGGGATGTGATCTTAAGTGAAATTAGTCCATGTCTACTAATTTTCTTTATTCTTTCAGACATATTTGAGAGAGGAAGTTGCAAAGCACTTTCCAGTCTTGAAGTTGAGCCTCCTCAGAAGATTTGTTTGTCACATTCACACTCATTCATTGTCACTATGGTCCTGGTGGTTCATGTACACATAGCTTTGTCAGCCACTCCCACTAATTAAGGATATTTTTTTCTTAAAAAAAATAGTATATTTTAAAAAGTAAAAAAAAAAATATATCTTTTAAGTCCATAGTCAACATTTAAAAATGGACAAACATGAAAATTCTTTTCATTAAAAGTACAATTTTGGGGGAGTATGTTCTAAAGCTAAATACCAGTCGGCCTTGCTAAGTCATGCTATGGTGAAAAGCAAGAGTTTTTAACTTCTGCACTAAAAAATATTTTTTTTAAATACTAGGAGGTACTGATAATTTTAAAAGTGAAAAATGTCACCTTTCACTACAACATACCCTGACTGCCCTATTAAGAGTGAAATACTTATTGCCTTTAACATCTATTTTTTTTATGAACTTTTTCCTCATCATATTATTTCTTCCTAACATATATTATTCAGTTAGTTTTTGTTTGTGTCATTCTTGCAGAATGCAAGCTAAACAAGGATATGGTTTTTGACTACTTTGTTCACTGGTATAGCTCTCAAGTCTAGAATAATGCTGGGTACATAGTAAGTTCTCAAGTAATAATAGTTAGATTAATGGAGAGCAATTTCAGTGGTTTATAACAGACACTTTGCCTGCTCATGTAACACATCTTTCAAAGATGTGAGGCCGCACTGTTCCATGGCCTACTCAGTTGGATGCACACTGGCCTCAGTACAAAGCGGACAGAGGATGGAAGTTTGGGCAACACCTCCACTCAGCCGGTGACACAGGTCACTTCTGCTAATGTGCCCTGGGCCAAGCCACTTAACTTGGCACATATAAATGGGGGAGTGGGACGGTGATTTATAGTGCTTTCACAGGGACAGCCAGTGGACATCTGAGGCAATGAGATACTTTATCATACTAGCATTCTCGTTTGCCTTACTTACAACGTGTATGAAAAAGTTAACATGAAAGCAGAGAAAAATGTTCACAGTATAGTCATGTTCTTTTGGAAGACTGACTGCTGTGCAAATGGAAGTGATGTTGGGACCTAACCTGTAGTTTGGGAGTAAGTAGGTAAGAAGAGAGATCAGAACTAGAGCTAAATTTTAGTTCTTCTAACTGTACATCCCCATGTGGCCCCTCTGCCATTTTCTGCTGTTATTATAGGGCATTCCATTCAAGGATAGTAACTTTTTGAAGATGTAATAACTGTAATGTTGGCTGCTTCTGGCAGTAAGCAGAATTCTCAATACAATAATCTGAATGGTAATTAGTTACACATATAAACATTCTGTGAGACTTAAGAAACCCCAAGGTAAATATATTACAAAAACTTTATTGAAATAAAAATTTTACAATGACAAAGCCAAAACCATAAACCTCTATGAAAATTTAGGGCCTTTATACAAAATTGCTTTTATTTTGAATATGAATGAAGAATACATTAAAAAATTCATCTCCAAATAGACTAGATAAATTTCCTGTCGGAGAAAGTATTAAAATGGAGGAGAAGAGTAAACACACACATCCAACCCAAAGACCAGATAGTAAACTAAGTTTATTTGCATTAGGTTGATTTTGAGGTTGTTCTATCGGGCAGTGAAGCGCCTGTGAACAACTGAACATGCATGCTTCTGATATTTTTAAAGTGACCATACATTACTCTTCCATAAACTTTTCACTAAAAATATCATTTGATAAACACTTTCATTAGGGCTTTTTTTTTTCTTTTATATCTTTCCCTTCCTCTTGTCTTTGAATTGTCCTAAGGTGCTAAGGATTTATAAGTCATACTCCCTACCCATGAGACATCTACTATCTAGCAAAACAAACAGATAAATCAACAATTTTAAGTGAGTAATCAAGAAATGGGACCTTAACAGACACCTGCCAAAGAAGATATGCAAATATAAAATAGATACATGAAAAAAGTGCTGAATAACATGTCATCAGGAAACTTACAATGAAAGAACAATTCTACACATATTAAAATGACAAAATTCAGAACATAGATGATACCAATTGATGAAAATAAGGAATATGGCCAAACACTGAAATCCAAAATGATACAGTTACTTTGGAAACAATTCAGTGATTTCTTACAAAACTACAACCACTCTTACCACACGCTTAACAGTTCAACTTCTTGTTCTTTACTCAAGCAGAGTGTAGAAATGTTCACACAAAAACATGAACACAAATATTCATAGCAGCTCTATTGATAATTACCAATAATACTGGAGGGTAATCAAGATGTCCTTCAGTGGTAAGTGGATAAACTATGATACATCCAGAAAAGAGAATATTGCTCAGTGTTGGAAAGAGATGAGCTCCAAATCAAGGAGAAGACGAAAAGAAAATGGAAATATATGTTACTAAGGGAAAGAAGCCCATCTGAAATGTCTATGCACCGTATGTCTCCTCCTACACGGCATTCTGAGAAACAAACTCCGCTAGAACTAAATGCTCACTGATTTCTAGGGGTCATGAGAGGAGAGGAGATATGAATAGGTGGAACACAGAGGAATTTTAGGCAAGTACATGAAGGTGGGATGTCTTCACACATTTGCCAAACCATAAAATGTAGGACACTAAGAGTGAATCTTGATTCAGATAATGGATTTAGTTGAAACTATATTGTTTCAGTTTGCACTTATGAGCTATAACCCAAACCTTATTCTTGTTGGGGATGTTGATAGTGATTCAGGATCCTTAGCGGTGGAGGTGTGGCAGGAAGGAATGCATCAGGAATCTCTGTATTTTCCACTCATTTTTTTTTCTGTAAACCTAAAACTACTCTGCTAATATCAGTCTCCTTTTAGCTTGGAATCTTGAGACTTTATAATGATCATGACATAGGTTGTCTATCTATTTGGACAAAAATTGTAAGGGATATGGTATCTGTATATAGAGGATAATAATGATTTTCCCTGAATTCAGTGGATCTGTTGAATCGCATTTTGGAATTCTGACCAATAGTACTGTTCCATGGTGACAGAAGAAAGCTACTGGGCTCAGTAGATACTTTTGACTTTGTTCCTCCCTCAATCTTGACTCCTATCCTAGAAGAGTATGTTTGAATTCTCTCTTCCTCTAAGAAAGATAAAAGGCTTTCTATAAATAAAAAAGAATGTATTTTAAGAAGAATCTCAGTGCTCCATGGTAATTAAAACGCTCCCTATCTTTCATCCAAGGAAAGTTGCTGTTTCTCATGTAAGATTTTGTCTAAGCTGTGGTGCACACTGAATGTGCAAGTGAGTAGATTACAGAAAAAAAGAATGAAAAATCATTTCAATTATACCAGAATTTTGCATCAGTCATAGTTGGTAGACTCAAATAAGTAGTTTGGACCATAAATAAAATTACTCCATAATTTTCTTAGTTAGATCTAAGTTACATTATTGTACTGAAGAATTATTCTATGGTTATAGTATAATGTACAGAACATACATTATTATATTCAATTATGTAATCTTATACTCACAGATTGAATAAAGCAGCAATAGTGAGAAGTCCTTTAACATGAGAGCCTGTTTTCTCTTCATTATCGTTGAAACAAGAAAATTTCAGATTTTCTGGAATAAGTTAGTGACATCAACACTTTGTACATATGCCTATGCTCTGCCTCTACTCTGCCTTTTTCCATGTAGAAATTCTGAACAAAACAAAAAGATATGTACAATTACATATGCAGTTTTCCAGTGTAATTCTCCTTGTCTAATATAAAGAAAATCCTGTTTGCCAAATCTTCTATTGGAATTGGTTAAATTTACCCCCAATTGTTGTTTGTAGTTTGCCGATTAGTTTTGCTAATGAATTAACTAGTGCAACCGACCACTTGCAGAGCTATTCTCAGTATAAGGAATGTAATTATTTAGCACTAAACAAGGACAGCATCTTTCTTGCTCTGTGACAAGCATAATTCTTTCTTCTCCCATTAGCCAGGTGCCCTAGTCTCTGTAAACTAGTTATTGACCTGCTCATTTAAGGAGTTTCACTCTCAATGCCTCTTCCCTTATTTAACTCCTATAATTTCTCCTCTCCATACGAGGTTAGCATGTAAAGAGTTCATTGTTCATTTATTGTGAGTGAAGCAAGGCATCAGGGAGCTATTCTTAGATGGATGCTCAGACTCCTCAGCCCTGCTTACTTGTCCCTAGTTATAATGGATACAAAACCGTATGGGGCTGAGCGAGCATCATGTAAGCTCCATAGGAAATCTGAGGCAATGAATCATGGAGCTGGCCTCCTGCTGAGGACCGTGTGTCTGAACAGACTACAAATAGACAGAAAAGCAGCGTACACAAGTAGCTTTCATATGACAGGAATGCATATATTAGACATAAGAGGAGACTATTTGGATAAGAATGTTTATATACAAGGGACAGTAATAATTCTTCTCGCCAGACTCCAAGCACATAAAATGTTTGTGAAGAACAATGCCCCTTGGGCCCATGTTGATGTGTTTGAGGCAAATCTTCTGCCACCATTTAATATCCTTTAAAAAAATTGTCACACAGTATTGTGACCTTGACCATAATGTATTGTGTCAGGACACACGCAATGAGATAGAGTGAGGTGTGACTGGAGAACCCTGAAGTAAAGATTAGGCGTCACAATTTACAGAAAAAGTAAGGGCCATCATTCACGACTGGACTTCCCTTTGAAACTGGTGAAAAATTAAAAGAGTTTAAAATTGCATAGAAAAGAAAGTTGTGTATATAATGGGAGCGGGTAGCATTTTCCTTTCTTCACATTTTCTTCAAATAGCAAGCGCTATACTTTTCCCAGGCCTCTATCTATAGAAATGTAATGGTGCTGTTAAACAAAAGCAACAACATAAAGGTAAGCAATAAACACTCCCACCTTAGGGAAGCCTTGTTAACATTTTTATTAAATTTTTATGTTTGAATAATGATAGTTTAATGTATCTTTTTCTTGACTACAATTCCCTGAATCCTTTTAAGAATAACTTGCCTTGACAACCTGGGAATTTTAAGATAAAGAACAGACAAATTAGGACCAGTTCTATAGGGAGAAACAAGATTATAGTGTAAAGTTTATGGCGTGAAGAGAGCAGGAAAAAAATCTCTTGGTTTTCTTCATAAGCTCTTTCTGTATAGGTATAGTAAATGAAAATTGCCACAGAAACAAACATAAACAGTTTACGTTGTCCCTTACGTATGCTCCCTTGGCTTGTTAAGCAGGGTAAGCATGCATACACATGGACAGCACTAATCAGATTCTCTGAGAATAACAAATATGGCTGAAGCTGGGAATTCTCCCAGCGAAGTAAAAGCTCAACTAAGAACATAACCACAGAAGAGAGTGAGCTAGCCAAAAGAGAGAAGAGAGTTATAGCAGGGTACAGAGCAGGTATTTTGAATTTCTGAGTGAGTTGTTCTGTTATGGATGTTGGGAGCACGTGGCATTAAAAGGCACTCGGTATAAAATAACATCTTCATGCAATAAAAGCCAGTCAGCCTATCATCACCTGCTCGTCACAAACCAAAACTCCGAAAACACAAGCATCCACAATCAAAGCTCCCTGGGGGAATTTTTTACGTAAGAATTGAAAGCCTGTTTCAAGAAGCACAGAATATGTGGCGTCTTTGGCACAGAACATACTGAATAAATAATTTTGAATAGAATTTGAATAAAGTTGCACAATTTCTAATGCCTTTTGTTACTATTTTTATATTCTCTTTGAATTCAAGACAAAATAATTTCTCACTTCCATTAGTGGACTTATGTTGTGGGCTTGATAACTTTATAAAATAATGTTATGTATTAAAATTTAGAAATTCACAATAGAAGCTGTTTAGTATACATTTTTCACTATCATTTAATACATGGACATTTTTAATATTGACATCGTCAGTCCGTCACTTGTCCCTCTTAGTAGTGCATGCTTTAAGGTCCTTCATGAAGTTCACTAAAACTGTTTTCTGTGCTTTCTTCTTCCTTTAAGTTATGTACTTCACATTAGATCTTAAACTCATTTAGAATTAATTTTTTAGAAATTAAGTGACTTACAGGTATAACTAATACATAACCAGTTGTCCTAACTATTTATTATTTATTTGTTCCCTTTTGCCATATCCTATCCATTAACATATTTTCTTTAAATGTTTGAGGGATCTATTTTGTTCCAAAACTATGTTACTATAGCAGTACTACATTGTTTGACCATTGCTGCTTAATGATAATTCTAAAAGCTTGATATGGCAAATCTTGTATTACTCAAAATTATAAACCTCTCTTTTGCCATATTAATTTTAGGATAAATTTGTCAAATTCAGTGAAAATTTTTTCTTTTAAAATTAAAATTGTAGAACTTTCCTACACAGAGCCTGAGACCATGTGCATAAATAGGAACTCTTGGCCTGCATGCCTGGGCCACCAGAACCTCTTCCCTGCCCAGACCCTGGGAGCAGCCTGCACATAGGTAGGAACTCTTGGTCTGTGCACTTGTGGGCTCAGAACCTCCACATCCAGACCGCAGACCTTTCATCTACTGTGGAAACCTGCACTAAATTCCTTGAAGAGAGGCTGGGGTCAGATCCTTCCAAGTAATCTGGGAGCTGAATATCTTGCTGGAGGAGCACAGCAAGTTCACTTCCATAGGCTACAGCAGGAAGAAGCTGAGCACAGCAGCCAGACGCAGTCAGGAACATCTGGACAAGATCAAACTTAGTAGATCTGGAATTGAATTTCAGTAGGCACTAATGGCATAACTTCACCAAAGTTGACATCAAAGGTCAAAGGACAGTGCTATACAAAATGACAAAGAGAAGGAGCAAGGTATAATCTCAAACTCTGAACCCACAGAAAACAAATGCAGGAGATGCTAGCATAGAAGAAAATTGGACTCACACAGCTGAGATATGTGCATTAACAGCACCTGAAGTAAAGAAATAAATGCAGAAAAGTATAGAGGAACCCAGATCAGAAATAACTGCTGAAGTAAAAAAAAAAAATTAAATCTCTGAATTAATAGCACATAAAGTAAAGGAACAACAACAGAAAGATGGAGAGGAAATTAGATCAGAAGTAATCACTAAAGTGAAAAAGAAAGAACAACTATAATGAAATAATTAATAAATGCACCTAAAGAAGGCATTGAGAAAATATCAGAGGAAAATAGAAAAATGATGTGATCCTTGAATGAGCAATATAGAAAAGAAATACAAGCAGTTTCAAAGAGATATATAAGAATAAAATCTCAATCACCAGCTAGCAAAACCATATGAATGAAAGTGAAGATAGAGTTTCAGATCTTAAAGCCACAGTTACAGCTAGTGAACAGTTAAGAAAGGATCTCTTAAAAACAACTAGGATGCAGGAAGAAATAATTCAACATCTGCAAGATGATGCAAAGATGAACAACATGAGACTAATAGGCACCAACAAGAAAGAAGGAGTAAATACAAATGATATAAAAAGAAAATGGGGAGAAGAAAAAGCAGAAAACTTCCCAAATATGAGAAAAAACAAACAAACATGACATTCAGTTAACAAAGGCATATAGAGCTCCAAATAACATCAGCCCAACTAAAAACATACCCAGACATATCATAGTCAAGATCCCAGAAATCTAGCAGAAGAATGTTACATTAGAAACCACTAGAGAAAAGAAACAGATGTTTAAAGAAAAACACATCAGAATAATGGCAAATTTCTCTTCACAAAACATGAAGTCAAGAATAGCATGGAGTAGAGTGTTTCAAGTCCTCCATGAAAACAAATTGCAGACCAGACTGCTGTTCCCCATAAAACTCTCTTTCAAGTTCAATGGAGAAGTGAAATATTTCCGTGATAAAGAACAGCTAAAGAATTTCATGATGTCAAAGCCAACTCTACACAGACTACTAAAAATATTTTAGGGTGAGACCAAAATGACCCAAATTCTATGAATAAAAACAGAAAAAACCCACCAAATAGGAAAACAAATTAAACAGAGGAGAAAAATGGGTAAAGAATATCAAATAAAGAACATGTCAATCATAAATCAATATATTTCAATTATAACATCAGTGTAAGTAGACTTAATTCTATGATTAAAAGAAATAGACTGACACAGTGGATTAAGAAGCAAAATCCAACAATTTGCTGCATACAAGAAACACCCTTACTCATAAAAAAAATTCATAGGTAGAAAGTCAAAGATTGGAAAATAATACTGCATGCCCCAGGACCTCTGAAAAAAGGACGGGTAGCCTGTTTACAGATAGATAGTCTCAACTTCAAACCAAGATTGATCAAATGAAACAAAGAAGACCTTTACATCCTGGCTAGGGGACAATTCAAGACGAAGAGGTAACACACATAAATATGTACTCCAACATGGGAGTACCCAGCTATATAAGATAAATCTTAATGGATATGAAAAATATAATATCCAATAGCACAATCTTAATTGGAGACCTTAACATCCCTTTATCCCCCAAACATAGGTCAAACAGACAAAAAGTTAACAAAGAAGTAGCAGAACTGATTCAGAACTTAGAACAACTGGACTTAGTGGACATACACAGAGTGTTCCACGCAACCACTTCAGAATACACTTTTTTTTTCAGCTGCACACGGGACATTTTCTAAAATTTAGTCCACAGGTCGTGCTTAATGACAAAAAAAAAGAAAAAAAAAAAAAACAGAAATTATCCCATGCATATTTTCTGACCATACTGCATTGAAACTAGAAATAAATGTCAAAAGAAATCACAAGAACCTCAGAAATACATGGCAATTAAACAACACCCTCCTCATCAACGAGTGGGTTACAGATGAAATTAAACAAGAAATTAAACAATACCTACAATTTAATGAAAATTCAAAAACAACCTGCCAAAATTTGTGGGATGCAATGAAAGCAGTTCTCAGAAGGAAATTTATAGCTGTGAATCAACACATTAAGAAAACAGAATGGGAACAAGTAAATACTCTTATGCTACACCTAAAACATCTAGAAAAGGAAGCGCAAATCAAACCTAAAGCTCAAAGATGGGAGGAAATTATGAAGATTAGAGCAGAAACTAATTCAATCTAGACAAAGCTGATTCTTTGAAAGATTAAACAAAATTTGGCTCATTAGAGCCAAATCCAAAAACCCTAGCTAACCTCATCAAAAAGAGGAAAGAAAACACCCAAATTAAAGCAACAAGGAATGAAAAGAGTGAAATTACCGCAGACCTAGCGGACATCCTAAAGATCATTAATAGCTACTTTGAGAATCTTTACTCTCACAGAATTGAAGACACAGATGAAATCAACAAATTCCTAGAAAGGTGCAATTTATTAACTCTAAATCAAGATGATATAAGAACTCACAATAACCCAGTAGTAGCCAATGAAATAAAAATGTAATATAGAACCTACTGACAAAGAAAAATTCAAGTCCTGATGGATTCACAGCTGAATTTTGCAAGAAATCTATGGAAGATATAATCCTTATAATGCTCAAACTCCTCAATAAAATTGAAAAGGAATCAATCTCCCCATAATCATTCCTGGGGGCAAGTATTATACAGATATCAAAACCAGAGAAAGATGCAACTAAAAAAGAGAGCTAAAGGCCAAATTCTCTCATGAACATAGATGCAAAAATCCTCAATAAAATTCGAGCAAATGGAATACAGCAAATCGTTAAGAAGGTTATACAACATTAACAGGTAGAACTTATCCTAGGAATGCAAGAATAGTTGAACATACACAAATCTATAAGTCTACTACACTATAGCAATAAAGCTAAATCCAAAAACCACACAATCATCTCAATCAATGCAGAAAAAGCTTTTGACAAAGTCCAACACCCATTCATGTTCAAAGTCTTGCAGAAAATTGGAATAGAGGGCCTCTACCTGTGTTTGATATGAGCCATCTATGACAATTCAATGGCAAACATAATTCTAATTAGGGGAAAACTATTCAATATAGTTTTGGAAGCATTAGCTAAAGTCATTAGACAAAAGAGAGAAATAACAAGAATAATAATAGGTAAAGAAGTTAAACTATCATTATTTGCAGATGACACGATAATCTATTTGGCAGGCCAAAAAACTCCACCAAGAAGCTACTAGAATTAATACACAAGTTCAGTACCATAGCAGGATACAAAGTCAACACATAAAAGTCAATAGCATTCCTCTACAAATATAACAAACACAGTGAGAGAGAAATTAAAGAAACAATATTTTTTACAGCAACACCACAGAAAATGAAATACGTAGGAATAAATCAAACTAAGGAAGTAAAAGATCAATTCAATGAAATCTATGGTACCCTTAAAAAAAGAGATTCTAGAGGATTTCAGAAAATAGAAAGATATTCGCTTCTCCTGGGTAGTAAAAACCAACATTGCAAAGATGATCATACTATCAAAATTGTTATACAGATTTAATGGAATCTCTAACAAAATATAATCAACATACCTTACAGACCTGGAGAAATCATTCCTAAAATTTATTTGGAACCAGAAAAACCCTAAATAGCAAAGACAATCCTTAGCAACAAAGATAAGGCAGGAGGCATTACAATTCCTGACCCAAAATTATGCTACAAAGCTACAGTGATAAAATCAGCATGGTATTTGCAAAAAAAAATAGACCTGAGGATCAGTGGAATAGATTAGAAGATGCACAAGCAAATGCAAAAACACTCAGCCACTTTATCTTTAACAAAAGGGCCAAATGTGTTTACTGGAAGAAAGATAGATTCTTTAACAAATGGTGCTGGAAAAACTGGCTCTCTACATGTCAAAAACTAAAACTTGACCCAGGTCTATCACCATGCACTATACTAAAGTCAAAATGGATTAAATATCTAAATATTAAAAGAGAAATACTAAATCTCCTGGAAGAGAAAATAGGAGATACTGGGGTAGGCAAACAGTTCATGGACAATAATCAGAATGCACATGTAACTTTTGAAAGAATCAACGACTGGGAACTCATCCAGCTGAGAAGTTTTTGCACATGAAAATAAATTATCAACAGAGTGAAAAGACATCCCACAAATTCCAAAAAATTTAATTAATAAGTATTCAGAAGTCTTCTATCTAAAATTTATGAAGAACTAGAAAATATTAGGGTCCTAAACTTGAAAGACCCAATCAAGAAATGGGCGTTTGAGATGAACACACGCTTCTCAGATGGAGAAATACTACAAGCTTTTAAATACAAGAAATACTCCACATTTTTAGTCATCCATGATATGCAAATTAAAACAGCACTTAGATACCCTCTCACCCCAGAAAGAATGGCTATCATAAAGAAATCAGCCAACAACAAATGTTGGAGAGGCTGTTGGGGAAATAGAAACCATTCTCCATTGCTGGTGGGAATGCAGACTGGTGCAACCAGTATGGAAATCAGGGTGGAGACTCCTTTAAATCTAGGACAGGCAATTCCATTCAATACAGCTATCCCCCTTCTAGGAATTTTCCGGAACTGAAAACATATCATAATGATGATTTTGCTCCTATGTTTATAGCAGCACAATTTGTGATAGCCAAATCTTGGAAACAATCAAAATGCCCATCGCATGAAGAATGGTTGAAAAAGATGTACTTTTATACAATGGAATATTACTCATCTATAAAGAATGATAATCTCAACACCTACATACAAGTGGATGTATCTTGAACATATACTTATAAATGAAATAAACCAGACCTATATGTGCAAATATCATATAGTCTCCCTAGTGTAAAAAGTTAAAAGAAGAAATAAAAATGGAAAGTTATAGCACAGCTAAATGGAATTCGAGAACTTAAAGATTAAACAATAAAGAGAAAGCAAACTGAAAAGTTAGGAAACATGGTAGGGGCAAATCTATGCACTTACATCCACAGGATGAATTAGGCAATGTTTCTAAAAATCTGCAACATGTTTTTGACACTGAGGATAGCAATGTGTAATACCATACTTCGAATGCCCGTCATTCTGGTCTTTTAGATGTGTGCTGCTTCTAATGTCATTTCAATAATGCTATATGCTCTCTCTCAAGTAAATATTTTCTTTCTTTCTTTTCTTTTGTATTTTGAAAAGATAATAAAAGAGAATAAGAGACAAGGAAAAATGTCATAGGATTGACCTACTACTATTGTGTATATGTTTAGATTTCTAAATTTCTGTGTAAAAATGTGTACCTGTTTTTCTTTTATCACATTATATAGGAATGTATTAGAATATCAATGATTGATGCTAAATACTGATTCCATGTTAAGTCTAAGGCATTTGATATTCAGAAAGACAGTGATATTAACTTCAAGTACCTATGTTATAGGGTAATAGTATCACTAAGCTTCTCTTTTGGAGGGCTAACAACTTAAGATTACAGACCCCCCAAAAATGAGAAAAAGAACAGCTACAAGGGTAGCCAATATTTTGATACTAGCCCTTCGAGGTCAGTGAGGACTCAGGACAAAAGAGTACTTGTACTGTTACATCCTATAATTCTGTGATGTCCCAAATTTTCTATTCAAGCAGATTATGGGGCCACAGAGGAGAGGGATCAATGAGAGAGGAGAGTCACCTAGAGAGAAAACATTCTCTCAGACTTTCACAGAGAGCAAACTGGTCAAGCAATATCTATGACTCATCGAGATGGCTGACTCTGATCAAAGTTCTACAAAATGCTACACATGGTTTCAAGGCAAATCCTGAGAGGATCTGACTAACCTTGTCAGATACAGAAGTCACATGTTTTGTAATATTTGTCTTGCTTTAACTTAGCCTTAACCATCTACCAGAAAAGTTTAACCACAAGGTATAAAACGTAAAGCCAGATTAGTATGCTGAGCTGTAAAAGGCTCAAGTCAACAGCTTCCACCATTGCCAGTTCAGCTGATAACACACTACTATTACGGACTATTGTACTATGTGTACAACTATTTTCTCTTAGTTCAATGAGAAGAAATATTTGTTCCAATAGTGTTTAGAAAAGTTATCCTTCCTGCATCTTTTACTCTGAACAACTACTTTGAAGACAAAAATATGCATTGTATTAATTATTGTGGCTATCCTACTGTTGTGTTTTTAAACTGTCTTGTTATTTCTCATTAAAATTGGTAAAATTAAAAAAAAAATTAGAAGGACCAGCAGTGTAGCTTAGCAGACTAAACACTTGCTTACAGGGTTCAATTCCTGGCCCTGCTTGCTGCGCCAGCCCTGCTCTCAAGTCCGCTGAGCCAGCGGTGGAGTCCAGGCATGGTGGCACGTGCCTGTAATTCCAGCCCTTGGGAGGCAGGAAACAGGAGGATCACTATGAGTCAGAGCTGAATAATGAGACCCCACACCAAAATAAACAAACAAACAAACAAATAAATAAATGTACAATACTAATAGTTGGGAACTGAACAGAAATACTAAAATAAAGAAATAACTATTAGTTGCAAATTATTGCACCTATAAAGTTTAAATAAAAATCCTACAAAATTCGTGTTACAAAAAATAAATAAAACTAAAATTGCATTTAATATATTAATTGGATGAGATTAAATGTGGTCATATTACTGAGTCTTTTCTACCCTTGAATGCATGTAGTTGTTCCTTATGTTTGCTGTTCTTTTTGTCTTTTGATATGTGAGGTATGATGACAAATATGTTGCATATTTTTATTCACATTTATTATTTCTAAATTTTTTACAATAATTAACATACTGCATATTGTCCTCATCATAGTTGTTCAGAGTACAAGATGCAGACATGATTTCTTATGTAAGCATCATTACTACAGATGTTCCTTTTCACTGCACAAACAAAGAGAAAGTAGCTGTATACATAGTCCAACAGTCTTAACGGTAGTGGACTTATCAGCTCATCTGGCATTTCAGGGGATGTTGACATCAGCCTTTTACAACTTAGCATATTAATATGGCTTTCCTTTTTATACTTTATGGTTAGACTTTTCTGCTGGATGGTTAAGGCTAAGATAAAGCAAGACTTACATTACAAAAAAAAAAAAAAAAAAAAAACATGTAACTTTTGTATCTGACAAGGTCAGTCATGTGCCCTCATAAAGTTTAAGAACTCATTATGGTAAAAGACACACATTACTCTTAATTCCTCTGAAAATTTTGCTCTTTATGTCAGTCACACTGATCTCACCATTCTTGCTGCTTTTGGAAGCAGCTCTGGAGGACTTTTTTGTATCTTTTGGTATGCTGTTGCGGTGATCTAGACAATCTGGATCAATTCAACAATTTCCCCTCAAGTTCTAAGACCCCTGAGCCTGCTTCCAGGTACTTTAATCCACTGGGCTATTTGTCCAGCCCTGACATTGCATCTTTTAGTGTAATATTTTTTTTAATGTAAACTTTCACTACATTATTGGTCACCTTCTATAGTAGTGTTCACTTAAAATTTAAACTTTTCAGGGATCGAGGTTTGGAAAATGAACAGAGGGACTTGCGCCTACCAGGCAGGCGTTGCCCCCCTGAGCTGTATGCCTGGCCCCACTACATATCCTGTGTTACAGCTGCCTATATTGGGGCCAGTGAGATAGCTCAGCAGACTAGAGCACCTGCTTAGGCAAGCTCAGGGACTGCCATTTGATCCCAGCACCCCATGTCACATCAGCCTTGTCCCCAAGGTGGGCTGAGCTGGCCACAGTCTGGGTGTAGTAACTGGCACCTCTAATCCCAGTTTTGGGGAGGCTGAAAGCAGGAGGATCACCATAGCTCAGAGCTGTATAGTCAGACCCTGCAACAACCAAATACATTTAAAATTTTTTAAATGTATATTTTGCACTTTCTGTGCCTCTTTTAATGACATGCTTTGTCTTTACATCTTCCAATTCACTTTTCTTGATGAACTTATGACTAGCATACTTGCTTAATGATCTTAGTGGCATTAATTGTTGGTTATATCTTAGCACATAATTATATTATTTTTTAAAACAGTAGTTATTTCTCCTTTTTATTGCACATATAGTATTTTATTTCCTCTCTCCTTTGCACTCAACACTTCCTGTAGGATGGTGTCCTACAGGATGAGAAGTTATCAATAAAATCATAGTCTTGGTCCTTCCTTTTTAGAATAAAACAGCTGTATTTCATCATTATATATGTTTGATAGTTTTAGTTAGTATCAGTTTCTTAGGTTAGGAATTGTCCTTCTATTATAATTTTTAATACTATAATCATTAATATATCTTCTATTGTTTGTGACTAATCACATAAATTATTCTTTGAAAGAAATTATAATCATGTCTACTGTCTAACATTAAATCTTCTTTACCTTCCTTTGATCCAAATTATGAAAGTATTTAATTTTCTTTCACTATGATGGTCTTTTCAGATACTAAAAATTACTTCTTCTTTTTCAGTTCTTACATAAAATTGGGATGGTCTGTGTTTAAAACATTGGGATAATTGTTTTTGACTGCTTGAGTCTGTTATCTATGGCTATATAGGCAGGTTAAAATTTAAAATACAGAAGGCTGGGAAGATAGCTCAGGAGAATAAGTGTTTGCCTAGCAAGTGTAAGGGCCTGAGTTCAATCCCTAGTTCTGAAAAAAAAATTAATTAAAATTAAATAGTGGTTGAATTCAATTGATAGTTTGGGTTCTGTACCTTTTATTTATTGGTAAGTGAATTTTGGCAAATTATATCATTTGGAAAATTATTTATCCAAGTTTTCAAATTTATTTATTTATTTATTTATTTATTTATTTATTTATTTATTTATTTATTTATTTTTGGTGGTACCAGGGATCAAACTCAGGACCTTGCACTTGCCAGGCAAGCACTTCTTCCACTGAGCTATCTCCCTGATCCAAGTTTGCAAATTTATAATAAGTGTTTCTTATATAATATAATTAGAATGCATTTTTAATGACTACGTTATTATAGCATATATTTTAAAGATATTTTAAAATTTTTAGCTGTAGTCTTCCGCCAAAACAACCAGTGAAGAACAGTAGCCATGGCCCTCCGCTATCCCATGGCCGTGGGCCTCAACAAGGGCCACAAGGTGACTAAGAATGTGAGCAAACCGAGGCACAGCCACCGCCGCGGACGCCTCACCAAACACACCAAGTTCGTGTAGGACATGATCCGGGTGGTGTGCGGCTTCGCCCTCTATGAGCGGCGTGCCATGGAGCTGCTTAAGGTCTCCAAGGA